>ML682061.1:5772201-5853809 GCA_007922195.1 Podocnemis expansa | reverse complement strand
AAAAAATGACCAAACTTCCCTTTCTGGCATGCTTACAATTCCACTGCACTTTAAGCCAAGTTTCTGTTCCAAGCAGGTTCCTGTCTTCAATCCAATCTTCTTCCTTTAATTCAGCAACAGTTTTGGTTGCGAGATGACCTTTTATGAATGATTGAATGGAAGCAGGAGACTTTCTTTAAAAGTGTTTCTCTGTGCCAGAAGGGGTTAGAAGAGAACCCAGTATTAAGATCAGAGGAGCTGCTTTCAGCCTGCGTTTGTACATGACATCTATCTTTGCATCATTCCACCTGGTGGTAATGCTGAATGGGCCTTCAAAGGTCTTGGACGCAGGATCTGGGGTTTCAAGATTCTATCACCTGTTTTCTGTTGCTCTGCATTAGCCAAGTCCAAATCCAACAATTTAGGTTGCCTTGTATGTAGGATGAGGTTGAGCTACTAGGTCTCAGTCTACCTTATATACTGCAGATCTTGACATCCAACTCAAAACAGTACTTTACACAAAATGTTGGGGAGAGGGTGAAATTGTCTTTCCAATTCCAGAATATTTAAGGAAATAGTGTCCTTGAAGTATTTGAAAATATGTGGCAGGTAGCGCACTAAAGTTCATTCCAACTGGACTGTCCAGTGAATATTAAAAGAACTTCTTTATTTCAGTCACAAGAACTCGTGCACCTGCAGTTTTCTTATGAAAGAATCTGAAACACTGTTTTTAAGAAACCAAACAGAGCCAGGGGAGCTTATTGTTTAAAAGACTTTGAGTCTGGTTTTGCAAGTATTAACCAAATCTTCATCTGAACCAGTGGGGAATTGGTGGGGTGTTTTTTTTTTTTTTTCAATGAAAAATGGATTTCCTTTTAGTGATTACATCAGCAAGGAGAGTCAGTGAATCAGAGGCAGAATCCATTAATTAGCAGTTTGTAAGGTAGTTGGATGTGTTTTTAAAAAAATTGTTGAAATTGAATTTAAATCTTAAATGACCATATTTATTTTAAAGTAGCTCTTAGATGAGATGTTTCCTTGCCCTCTTTTTACCACACCCACCTCACACTCATGAGATGTTGTCAGGGAAGTTGTTTGACTTGCATAGAACTTAAGTCCAGGGGGAAGTCTGATATGAATTGTCTTTGTATGGAGGACCTAAAAGAGTGAAAGGTTAAGTCCAGCATTGAAAGACAGTGAAAAGTGAAAGATTAAGTCTGCTATTTCAAGATAATCATCTAATTTTTAGGCTCATTGGTTATTCCATAAGAATTACCTTGTGAGTGAGAGCACATACAAATATGTGACTGTTTCATGGGCTCAGCAACACAGAGAATCTTTGAAATGTGTTGGATGGTTTTTCAGTGCACTGTTCTACTAGGGTTAATAAGATATGAAGCCATCCAATGCAGCTGTCAGGTGCTGAAAGACTTAAGTTACACTTTCCCTTCGATCTGATGGATGTTGTTCTGTTACTTTCTGTTAAATCAAGTACTTGCTTCATGTGAGCAGTGAATACTTGTGTGGGAGAAAGATAAAATTAGTTCTTAGAGTGTTGTCCCCATGAGTGCACCACTCAGCTGTCAGCCTGACTCCATGCCGTTGACTGGAGATTTCAGCAGCGATGTCTGTGACTGCAGTGTATACAGTTGGTGCCTTACGCTAGTGGGGGCATGCCACCTGTTGACTTGCATGGTCCATCTCCTTAGTTCCTTTTCAACCATCCCTGGCCTGAGACGGAGCTCTATGGCACTCCTTCCCTTTAAGCTAAAACAAAGAGAAAAAACCTTTTAGTAATTAGTTTAGTCATAGCTTTAGTATTAATTGTAGTTCAATACTTTAGTGAGTTAATTTTAAAAACAATTTTTTCCCTTCTATTCATTAGTATTCTTTAGACACTGTCATGCCTGATTCACCAGGCTTTAAAAGATGTGAACAATGCAAAGAGTTGATGCCCATGTCAGTCACTCCATCTGTGTAAAATGTTTGGGAGAGGGCCACATAACAGCTAAATGCCCTCACTGTTCCAGACTTAAAGCTCGCAGCTGCAACAGAGAAGTTGCTATAGCCTACCTTGGAGTCCCCTGCTCTGCACAAAGACAAGCCAGCAAGTTCTCAATCCTCAGTTTACCTGAATAGAGATTATTCTTCACTTTAGATGGCAAGTAACTGACAAGGCAGAGAAGGGGAGCTTAGTAGGAATATTCTCTTCATCCAAAGTTTGTAACAAGGTAGAAAGCTGGACAATGTTTGACTAACAGAGAATTGTGCTATTAATCAAAGAATAGAGAAAACTATGGCAAGGAAGTTAATTTTAATTTTCAGTGTGGATGAAGCTGAATTGTCGTGAGGAGACAGCAGATATGAAAATATCCCTCTCAGCTTGTTGTCTCAACTGAGAAGAAGTCATTTGTTTATATATTTAAAAAATGGAAAATAACTAATTCAGTATCTGAATGACATTTTTATTATTGTCCAGGCATTTGGAAAAGGCTCTGTTTGTTTGTTACATTTTTTAAAAAAGGGAGAAAAACCAAACACTCAGGTCTCTCTAGAAATAAAGAGAATTGAAAATAGAAAAAGGAACAAAACCAGTGCGTGTTAAAAATGAGGGGAGAAAGATATACTTAATTATAACTCATTTATTTTTGCCCTTTGAAATACCTGAGCACAGCACACATTCATAACTCATGGATGCTCTTTTAATATTATATAAAGTATTGGAAGAGGTGACGTCTGTAAAGTATTGTGTTTGCCAAATTAATTAAAACAGCTAAAACATCTTTGATATTACCTTTTTGGTATTCTTTATTACTGTTATATAGTCATTATCTAAGCACATATACTGGATGCTGTATTATAATATTGGGACCTTAGGTAGTCAGATATATTCTTCCATTATGCACATTTTATTTGTTGGCTTAATGGATACTGATGAGTCTCAGGTGCATTCATGGCTTTAGCCACCTGAATGCATTGGTGTATGATAGATTTAGCTGAAGAAGTGTTGATTGGGAAAATATCTTATTTAAAAAAGTAAAAACATTAAAAAATATTTGTAAAATAGCTCTTGGGCTAAAGCAGCAGTCAGTTTAAAATCTTTTGTGTCTTGTGCTTTTTACAGATATTTTCAAATGGAGATGAACAGCTAGAGAAAGCCATGGAAGAGATACTGAGAGATTCTGAAAAAGACCAAATAAGCTATTCTACTGACTGTAAAGACTCCAGTGAGGCTTGTAGACAGTCAGCTGATGATGATTCAGTTACTCTGACAAACCAGCCTTCTTTACATCTGATTCTGGATCCTTCTAATACAGGTACTGCTTAAGATATTTTAGGTATGCATTGAAGTTATGGGGTGAAACTGAGGAAAGGAAGAATTGGAGTGACTATCCAGCTGGTCTGTTAAACGTGTTTTCAGGACTCAACAGGACAAAACCATGTAGAATGTTTATATAGAGACTCATTAGTTTCCTTTCCCATGTAGGATAAGAATGTTTTCAATAATAGGATGCTAATATTTAACTACTCAGTTCTACATTACCATTTGGTCAAGATTATGCCTTAAATGAGCTGGAAACTGGGTGGATGACAGCTAGCTGAATGTTGATCAGGGTGAGATAGATGGAATGAGGGAAGTATTTGGAGGCCCTGGTTGAGATGATTTAGTTGGGGTTGGACTAGATGACTTCCTGAGGTCTCTGCCAACTGTAATTTTCTACAATTTTATGTTGGTTAAGACTGGCTGTTTGCTAGAGCTGGTTGAAATCTTTTTGTCAAGACTTGAAATTTAGGTGAAAAATGGAAAAGAAAAAATTGGAAATTTTTGCAGATTGATCTTTCAGTGGGCTCTGCTCATTAGCCCCTGAAGATTTTAGAGGTTGCAGCCTTTTAGTAACTATTAAGATACTGCTGCATACAGTATGAAAACCTGGATACAGTGATCTTCTGGACCTGTATCTGTCTGTTTTGAGCTACTAGGCTACTCTACTGTGTTTTGTTTATCACACCATTTGGGAGATTTTGCTTTTAAAGGTTACCTTTTGTGATTACAGTACACCTGAACAAATACAAATAGAGTTGTAGTTTTCTTGGAAGATATTTTGATACATGGGTCATTAATGGAAGAACCTATCAAAATGTTCAACAAAGTTCTAAGCTTGGTTAGTCATTTTGGACTAAATGTAAATGAGCAGAAAAGTGTTTTTCCTGGCTGCTCCAAATCCAGTTTTTTGGACACACACTAAACAAAGATGGAATTAGTCATGGTCTTGAGAAAGTAAACGTAATTTAATAAATGAATGCATGAAGAGATGTACCAGAACCGAAATGCATACCGATGGTGGTAGGTTTCCTTAGTTGATACCTATGAGATCATCTAACAGTGACAAAACCATTGAACGAACTGTTAAACCACAGCATATCATGGCTGTAAGGGTCAACTCAAGAAACTGCTACAAAAATGTAAAAGAAAAAAATCCTGATATCTCCAGTTCTCAAGTACTAGACTGTGAACCAAGTGCATAGTGGTCTTTAGACATGCAAACAGCCACAGCCTAGGTGGGGTATTGTTGGAACAATTTTGAGCTGAGTGGGAGCCAGTTGCATTTGGCTTTCACATGTCCACAGAAGCAGAAAAATGATATGCAGAAGTTGAATAGGAGTGCCTGGGAAGTGTATGGACATGTCCTACCTTTTACAGATCTCTGTAGATTTAGACTGATAACAGATCATAATCAGCTTGTAACACTCCTCTGTAGAAAAAATCTGGATCAAGCATCACTGATATAGCAAGGTCTGTAGATAAAGTTAATGCAATTTAACCCGACTGCTGCAGATGTTCCCGTTTAAAAAAAAAAAAAAAAAAAAAGGTTGTAGCAGGCACGCCATTACAGAACTTAATATCGCACCCGTGAGCTCAAAGATGTCATAAAGGCATATATGGATGGTATGGACAAACACAGACCAGTGTTAGAAGAGAGCTTATACCAGCTATAATGTGACACCCTCTCTTCCTTTGTCTCAGATAAGCATGAATAGTGGTGTTTAGTGGTGTCACTGGAAGTTTGATTCATTAAGGAGAGTTGGTCCCAAACTTACTTGTGACTGATCAGAGGGGGATCAGTTGATTTTAAAAGTCAGAAATTAACTTAGTCAGGCTGAGGAGCAGAATGGAGCAGGAAGACTCCTTCAGAAGATGCAGGGAAACCTATGGGAAGTATGTTGGCTCTTGTGGTAGGCCCTGGAGCAGGGTGATTCCCAGACAGACAGCCTCTAGGAGAAATGGGGAACATATGATAGAAGCAAGGAGTCTCTGACAGAAATCCCCTGGCTCATGGTGGGGAGGAGTGTGGGGGGACAGGTTTGAGTTGTTGCATTTAACAGTTTCATGTGGATGAAATAAAGCTTAAGTCCTGAGAAAAGAGACCTGAACCAAAAACTAGGTGTGGTGTCAGTCCTTGGGCTGAGTGGCAAGGCCCAGGAGCTAATGGACACGTGTGTAATTGAAAGGAATTTTTCTCCCTGCCTGTGGCTTTAGGTTGGAGTACAGTAACATGGAAGCAGGCAGGGATATATATGTGCATGTGGGGGGACGGAGGGGACAGTTGGCCTTGCAGCTAACATGTGTATATTTCTGAGATAGACAACAAATGGAAATACTGGACAAAAAACACAAAACGGGGGGGGGGGGGGGGGGAGGGGGGATGACAAAGGGTGGAAGAAGAGGGAGACATAGAAATCAAGGGAGTAGAGTCAGAAGAAACATCAACAGTTGTGGAGATAGTAAAGTAATCACACAGATTACTTCCAGTTTAATTGTGGTGATGGGACCACTTTTCTGATAGCACATGGGACAAGACTAACAAACCATCCACTATAGTCAGGAAAGCTAATTATAGTTGTTACAGAGATGGATTTTTGCATTGCCAGTGTTGAGGAAGAGATGCAGCATTGGGAGAAGAGAATTGTGGCCCTACAGTTTCAGGTGAAAAAGTTGACAGTAAAACGATGAGATCTTGAAAATAGGGACTAATGTCAAACTCATTCAGTGTGGGGGCCACATGGGAAGGCAGGACACCTGTCATGGGCCATGTGGCATCATGGGTTCTCCAACCCTTTCCTCCTGCATGTTCAGAGCAAGCAAGTGTCATTTTGCAGTCCATTTTCTGTTCATAGCCCAAAAAAAAAAAAAAAAAAAGATCCTGATCTGGCTTGCAGGCTGCGAGTTTGACTCTCCATAGGTAAAATATTGAAGCTTTAGAACTGCCAGGGATTCTGCAGGAACTACCCCATACAGCACTTCTAAGCATTGATCAACAAAGATTTGATTCTGATGGTCTGATCAAATAAAATCAAAACTGAAAAGGACACAGTGGATTGTTGTTCTACTGTATTGTGCCCAATCATAGTGTGTTTAGACAAGTAGGTGAACCAGGACTGGATTCTTGTTACATCCAGGAAGTTGAAAGAAAGTAGTAGAAAGCAACAGTGTCTGTATTACAAGTGAACAGAGAAAAAAGGACTGAGTGTACAGACGTCTGAAAGTAGTAGCTTAGAAAAAAATAACAACTTTGATTTCCACTGTTATCCCCAAGAATCCTGAAAATATTTTGTACATTAGGGAAGCCCCGAAGTGCCTGATCTCAGTGCCAGAATAAAACGTAGTAGACCAAGAACTAGTAACTGACTGAACTCAAAAAGTATGTTTAATTGAGGGCTCAGTAAGAGTCAGGAACAAGCTGGGGCTCTTGTTGGGAATGTTAGTGATCAACCCACCCAATACAATTTAAAAAAGATATTAATGTCAGTACTTCAGGAAACCTGTCTTAGAACAAGATTATGGGTATCCAAGGCAAGTGGAAGAGACTTCAACTTCAATGAGAGTGGTGTATATAGTAAGTGAACAGTAGCATGGGAATATGAAAGAATTAAAACAGATCAAGAGCCTGTTGGGAATGGGGCTGAGGCATGTATTCAGTAAACCTGGGACATTTATGGCCCAAATGAGAATACTTCCAATAATACTTTTAGAATGATTATAGTAGTCCAGTGTTCATGGCTAATAGTGGCAGGTGCATTCAACTATTTGAAGCTAGCTAGCTTGCTTGCTTATTTATTTATTTATTTTTGGGTTAGAGCACCAACTCGGCAAGAAGCTCAGTCTAAGAAAGCTCAGACACTGGAATCAGCATATAAAGAAGAGGACACAATGGATATTTAGAAGTTTCTGCATCTTAACAGCTTTATTTTGAAACTGCCAAAATGCATAATAGATAGATTTAATTGTTATCAAACTGTTTCCTAAGTGAAATCGTGAATGTTGGAATTGTAGTACATATATGTGATCAGCAGATGCCTGTCTTCATGAAAATAAACTCCAGTTTAACATTAAAAGGAAGAAGCTAGAGATTTAGCATTATATTGCCAAAAGACAGGCTTTTTAAAAATAAAATGGAAAACCATATCAATGATGATATATTTAGAGCAAGCTCTTAGAGAATGTATTCCTGGGACCTAGGTGGGATGCCTTTAAAGCAAAATAAGGAAATATCTTGTATGATTATTATAGGAAGAAACAAAAGCGAAAGCAGGTAGACTTAGAGGGACAAATTAACAGTTTACAGGAACCGCAGAACATGACTAATAATGCAGACTTACTCTACAGTGTCTGTTTTTCCACTCAATTTGAATCAATACAGTCTGATTTGCAGAAGTAATCTGACCTGATCCTGTGATTACACTTATTTCACTGCATGTATCTCTCCTTCCTTTACTGTATATTCTTCCATTTTCAGACGTCTGATGAAGTAGGATCTCTCCCACAAAAGCTCATGTGACAAATAAATTTGTTAGTCTTTTATGTGCCACTAGACTCCTTGTTTGTTTTGCTGAACTCGACTAACACGGCTACCCCTTTGGAACTTCTTCAGATTCTGTGATAGGTTTTTTTCTTTTTTTTTCTTTTTTTGACATTTACACGTGTAGGCTTACAGCTTTTAACTTGCACTCACTTCATGCAATGGCTCAGAGTTTTATTTTTCACTTGTATTTTCTTCCTTTTCAGAGATCTCTGCACCTAGACCATGCTCCCCTAACAAGCCCCCAGAAGAGGACAGTGTATTATTTAACAAACTGACATACCTTGGCTCTATGAAAGTTTGTGCTCCACGCAGTGAGTCAGAAGCTCTACATGCTATGGCAGCTATGAAATCCTCATGCCAATCTTCTTTTCATGTGACTCTCTATGTTCCGAATATCCCAGAAGGCTCTGTAAGGTGAACTACAATAGTCTATCTTTCATTACATGTGCAGACACAAAGGGTTTGAATTCTGACACGGGTTGCAAACATCAGGCTTCCAATGACATGGAGTGGGATCTATATAGATCTGTCTGAAAGCATAGTTTGTTGCAAACTCTGATATTGAGTATAGTCAAATGAATAAAAATCAAGGATGTTTAAACCACTAGGTAAAATATAACAGTGAGAAAAATGGATAAGTTGAACTTGGAATCTTGAACCCTTAAACTAATTTTATTGCATAGTGGTGGTAGGAAACAATCCCATAAATCCAGTCACCCAGATGAGACAACCCCTACCTGCTCTTAATTTGTATGCAAATTTTAAAATATTTTAGATTGTGTTTAACAGATCATGCTGTGTACTAAGCAGTAGGCAGCCTGCCCATACAAAGTAAACATACTTAAAGTTAAAGTCAGTGAGAAGTTCCTGAGCATGTTGTATTTCTGTAACAAAAAGCATACTCAATTATTGTATGTTAGAAAATAGTGTTTGTAACTGCAGACTTCGTAAAGATCTTTGCAAACAGTTAACCTTACAATAGTATTTTTAAAAAGTCCTATACACTTACTAAATGGAGTGTTTTTGAAGACTGTGAAAGTAATGTGAACTGGCAAAAAGACAGTTGCAAAGATTCTATTACTGATCACTGACAAGGCCTGTAACTGAATTTATAAACTGAAAGACTGGCAGTAATCTGTGCCAGTAACTTATTCAGAGTGTTATTTGTGATAAGATCTTGGTAATGTAAGCCAAATTCAGAACTAAAGTAAGTGGGTGGAAATCTCACTGATTTCAATGAGTTTCATCTGCTTTATTTTGATTTTTCAGATATTGTACTTGAGCTTAATTCTGGAAACATATTTGAAGATGCAAGTGCATATTATAGGCCTTGTTTCACAAAGTGAAGTTTCTTGATGTTTTTTCGATCATGAAATTGTTTATTAGGGAGGTTTGCCTCTTTTGGAAGACATCAACCTTGTTGTTAGCTTTCCTTTACTGGATCTGCTTTTCATTTGGTATAAGCCAGGGGTGGCAAAAGTTACGGAACTCAAGAGTCACACAAGTTGATAATTAAACATTTGAGAGCCGCACTGAGGCATATAGCCATATACTTTTACCTATTCTAAAATGACTAAGTTTAAAATTCATTGCACACTTTAATTTCATTGTAAAAAGAGAGGACTAATATTGATCCTACTAATGTCAGATTCTAAGAATTACTTAAGGTTACCATGAAAACTAGGCCTATACAGTAAAAACTTAGCTGCTGCTCGATGTAGAAGACTGCAGGCTAGTGGAGAGTTTTTTAAAATCCCAACCATGCTGCACTTCTCCCCACTGTCCTGACCCCCTGCTGAACTCCTAGGCTGGGGCTGCTTTCCTAAATTGATTTGGTGACATTCTTCCGGGAGCCACAGTTCTTCATTCAAGAGTCACATGTGGCTCATGAGCCGCAGTTTGGCCACGCCTGTTATAAGCAGTTTCTCTGGCACCCTTGCTTAAAGCAAGAACAATAAAATTACCTTCATTGAATAGGTTATGAATGAGAGAACTCTTTCTCATTTTTCAGCCTAGAGAAGTGACACTGGACTCTCTTTTTAGAATTATTTTATTTATTTTATTTTTTTTTAAATTTCAAATAAAATATTTGTTGCTGTTCTTGATGGAAACCACCAGGTGGCACCTTGGAAATGCTTCCAAGCTAATATATAATAGGAAATCATGTGAATTTGCTAAAGCATCAAACTGCAAGTGTCATGCAACAAGTCAAGAAAAACAGAGAGAAAAAAGAATCACTTCTAACAGAAAAAAAAACATATGGATCATTGGCACTTGCATATTTTGTTGATCTGTTAGTGCTTTGACCCACTGAGGGAAAAACGTAGAGAGGCCTACTTTTCTGTTTATTTAAAAGTGTGTAGTAATGCAATGAATATTATATCAGAGTATGTAAGTAGTGGTTTTTCTGGTTTGTGGAATAAAGGTTTAGTTTATTTGCTATATCAATATGCATTTAATGTTAGAGCTGGAAAGTTTTGAGAAGTCAGCATAGACTAAAATTTGGAGAAATCCAATTTACAAGATACATAGACGTCATTTAGAGTAGTATATCTGATGTCTTGGTAACTTTGGAAAATTCTAGAAAAAACGCCTTTCACATATTCCAGCTGAAGTTACTTTTAAGCGATTTTTTGCCCCCCAAACACTTCTGAATATGGGTCTTTTCTATCAGTTTTAGACCTACATTTAGAAAGGAGCTGGTGCTTGGTCATGCTGTGACTGGGGACATTTCTTCATTGAGTGGTGTCCCTGTGTGCTCTACTCTAGGTGTTCAGTGCGCTCTTGCTCTGAGCTCTTGGTTTCACTCGGCGGCTTTCCCTAGAGAACTTCAAGCAACCATTGAGCACCTGCCATTTGATAAGAAAAAGCTCTTTGGTGGAAAAAAAATGAGGTTATGCACACCATGAAAAACTCATGGGCCACACTGCGTGCCATTAGTATTTACGCAACCTTTTACCAGAAGGCCCTGGTACAGATACTAACCATACCAATGCTGTTATCTTCCATATTTTTAATATCAACAACGACGACAACTGGACAGGAGCAGGCAAAAATTCCAAAGAAGATGACAGAACCAAAACAACCAATCATTATCACAACCGCTTTCTTCCTTAAGGCAACAGCAGCGATTTGAAGGGATTGATTGAGGGTATGAATGACCTGCCCTATCCAGTGTCTGCACAGACATCAGCACTCTTTGGCCACCATTTACAACCATGCTTCAGCAGATGGTGGTTCATAACTTTGGACAAATGGGCTCTGAAAATCATTTGACATGGCTACTCCATCCTGTTCACCTCCACACCCCCTACAAAACCACCTTCCCCATCCCTTTTCAGGGACATACCTCACATACAAACTCCACAGTAAGAGGTGAACCACCTACTAGAATTAGGGGCAGTAGAGCCTGTTCCTCTCCAGTACAGAGGGAGGACCTTTTACTCATGATACTTTCTAACAACAAAGAAAAATTGGGGATGGAGGCTGATACTAGACCTGAAGAAGACTGAACAGATATGTAAGGAGCTACAGATTCAAGATGGTAACATTGTTAACAGTAATACCAACACTAGAGCAGGGGCTTTGGTACTCATCCCTTGACCTACAAGGTGCCTACTTTCATGTGACAATACATCCAGCTTGCAGGAAATACCTGATGTTTGTGGTAATACAACCCACTTGCAGTACAGGGTACTGTCTTTTGGACTGTCCACAGCCCTGAGAGTCTTTTCAAAACTGCTCTTGGTAATAACTGCATATTTACACAAACAAGGCGTAGTCATTTACCCATACCTAGATGACTGCCTCTTGAAAATAAATAGTCAACCTCAGTTAGCACACAGCACCCAACAAACACTGACAATGTTCCAAAACCTTGAACTGATGGTAAATTAACAAAAAATTGGTAATTTTGTTACAGTCACAATGGCTGGAGTTCATAGGCACTTAAATTGATATGCCCACAGCACGAGTATTGTTATCACACCAAAGATTTCTTGCAATCATGGACTTAATCCAAGCAATAACAGACAGTCCCACCATTATGGTCCACACTTACCTACAACTATCAGGCCACATGGCAGCAGCCACTCTAGTTGTTCCACATGCATGCCTATATATGCGTCCTCTACAAGCATGGCTAGCCTCTGTCTACAAACATTGAAAACAAAATCTGCTAAAATCAGTCATGATGCCAATGCTGATCATGCCATCCCTCCACTGGTGGCCAGAACCACACAACATGACAATGGGGGGTACCCTTCATGCAACCCCCCCCCATTGGTATTCATAACTATGGATGTGTCCCAACTCGGCTGGGTGGGGGGGACACATCTCAGAGGCCAAATGGCCCAAGGCCATTGGTCAATGACCGAAACGACCCTCCACATCAACCTTCTGGAGTTATGCACAGCATGAATGCTTGCATGCATTTTTTCCCAGTCATACGAAACAGAACAAGAAAGGTTATGGTGGACAATATAGCATGCACGTTTTACATCAGAGGTGTCAAAGTCATTCAATGAGAGGGGCCACATTAGAGGGCAGGACTCTTGTCACAGGCCATGTGTCTGGGTGTGCTCCCCTACCCTTTCCTCTTCCACGTGCAGAGCTTCATGGGCTCCCCTCACCAACCCTGCAGGCTCTCTGTCACCTTCCCTTTTCACTACCTTGTGGGCTCCCCTTTGCCACACTGGCTCCTTGACCCCCTTCCTCCTATTGTGCAGGTCCTGGAAGCTCCTTTTCATGCTTGGCTACTCCCGGACTCTCCTTTCCAGCTGGGCAGCTCCTGAACCCCCTTTCCACTTCCCTTACCACATGGTGGCAGGCACGCAGTCTCATTCACAGCCACAAGCAGGCTGGCTCCTGCCTCCCAGCCCACTCACTATCAGTCATTCAGCATAGTGGCCTTTGGTTGGCTTTGGTTGGCTTGTTGCCACATGGGATCCAGCCACTTTTTCCTTTCTTATTTGTGATATTGTCCAATGCAAAGTCAATCAGATTAGCATGCCAACTGACTGTCAGTGAACAGCTGGGATTGGGAGAGGGGCAGGGATGATACAGTGTCTGTCTTGGAACCGCCTCAGCCTGCTGTGACTGAGATTCTGATTGGCTGGCAGAGCTGAGCTGGGATTGACTGGAGAACAGCTTTTGTTTCCCTGTGCTCTGACTCTCACTCTCATGATCCATGTGAGGAGCACGCTTAGCCCCTGCTCGGTCACTGCAGCTTATCTTTGTTGTTCTCTGCTGCTGCAGAGAGCTCCCAGGCACGGCACGGACAGCATCCCTGCAGGCTGTATCAGTGCCTTCGGTGGGCCAGGTGTAAACTCCCCCAGGCCATAAGTGTGACACCACTGTTTTACATAAACAGAGAGGCACATGCTCCCAGTCGCTATGCACAGAAGCTACCCAACTGTGGACATGGTGTATCTGCAGTGGTATAGATATCTCTGCTTCTTGCTTACCTGGATCGCTAAATACCATGGCAGACTCGCTCAGTGGGCAGTTAACAGCAAAACACAATTTGTAATTGAACAACAAGGTGCTACATCATATATTTTGCCAATGGGGTATCCACCTGTTGATCTTTTTGTGACCCCCCCCCCAAAAAAATGGCATGCCTTTTGTTCTGGGGCGGGCCTAGGAAAACAATAATTAGCGGACACATTACTTCTGAACTGGGGAGAGAAGTTCCTCTACGCCTTTCCAACTGTACCACTAATATACAGAACATTACTTTTGCTTTGTTGGTTCATATTTTCTCTAATAATGATCAAACGAGGTTGGCCGAGACAAGCTTGGTTCCCCTACCACCTCTATATATCAATATGCTCCCCACTGCTACTTGCACAGTGTCAGGATCTCCTAAGATGAGAGTTGAATGCTCCATCCATGTCTGTACAAGCTCCACCTCTCAGCTTGGCTGCTCCATGGTTCCAACACATGGAACTACAATGTTCAGAACAAGTGAAAGAGATCTTGTTGAATCACAGAAAGCCTACAACTCGGAAAACTTACCTGCAGAAATTGAAATGATTCTCTTCTTGGTGTGCTTAACAAAGACATTTCACCCACATTTGCATTGATTCTGATCATCCTAGTTTGCATCCTCCAGCTGAAGAACTCTGGCCTTTCCTGTAGCTGTCTTAGAGTTCACTTGGATTCAGTATTGGCCTTCCACCTAAGAATGGAACAAAATACAGTGTTTAGGAACCCACTTGTAAAATGTTTTCTGTGAGACGTACAGAATGTATACCCAGATATACGTCCATCTATGCCACCCTGGAAGCTAAACCATGTGCTCCGGTTGATAACCCAGAAACCATTTGAATCACTCACCATCTGCTCATTGTCACCTATCTATGAAGGTGGGGTTCCTTGTGGTCATGAAGTTGGCCAGACTTGTGGGGGAATTTTTGGCACTCATGGCCAATCTCCCTTACATAGTTTTTCACCCACACAAGTAACATTATGAACTCATCCAAAAGTTATCCCCAAATGAACGCAACTTTCCACAACAATCAGGAAATTTAACCTGCGAATTTTTCACCCAAAACCACATATAAATACCTGTATGGCTCTCCTGTATATGTTAAACATGAGAAGGGCCCTACTCTTTCATTGGAAGGACTAGAACTTGCAGAAAGATGCCAAAACTATTTGTCTTTATAGCTGAATGATTAAAGGACAACCAATATCCACACAAAGACCATCTAAGTGGATAAAAGACTGTATAATAACAGCTTATTCAGTGACCAACACTCCAATCCCAGGATTGTTAGAACCCATTCCACACAGGGCATGTCAGCAACTATGGCCCTTCTCAGCAACATCCCACTTAGGGACACATGCATTGCTGCTACTTGGAGGTCTGGGAATGCCTTCACAAAACACTATGTGCTTGATGAAATTTGTAAATCAGACACTGTCTTAAGGACTACTGTCCTCTCATCCCTTTGAGTTCACATGATCTACAAAACGCTCCCTCCAACACAAGGGAACTGTTCTGCAGGCACTTAGAGTGAGCACCCAGGGAAACCACTCAATGAAAGAAGGAAGGTTGCTCACCTTGCAGTAATCGATGTTTTTTGAGCTATGGTCCACTATCCCCCTCCTCCCCTCTTCTGCAGAGTTGTGCGCAGGGGTTAAAGTGTAATTTGGTGTGTCCCACAACCCTTCTGCATGGGTAGGCCCCCCTCCTCCATGGGTGGGCCTCTCCTCCAGCATCCCAGCTCCTGCCCCCTAAATGCCAGCCCTCCACTCAACTTCCCCCCATCCTAGCATGTGTCCCCCAAATGCCTTTCCCCCACTGCAACTACTGCCCCCAATATCCATTCCTCTGTGTCCAAAATCCACCCCCTACCCCCAATACCTACCTCCAAGTGCGAGCTGGATTGCTCCAGTACTCATGGGCAGCTGCGTGCTGGGGCAGGAAACTACTGTATAAACTTTATAAGCTGATCTGTGCATAAGCTGACCCACCTCTCCCCGATTCTGAGCCCAAAAGGAGGCAAAAATGAGTGACCTGTGTATAAGGCCAGGTCCCTTTTTGGTCTTGGTCCCTAACCCCCCCCCCCCAATCCAGGGCTGCTGTCTTCTCTTGGAGTTCCTGACACCCTTCCTAACCCCCAAACCTTTGCTGCTGCTGCTTCTCCCCTGTCCCTCGCCACTCTTTCCACTCCCTGCTGTTGTCACCCACTCTGTCCGCTCCCCCTGCTCTGTCCATTCCCCCTGCAGTTCCCCTGCTCACTGCCACCTTCTCTGTTCCCTTCTGCTGTTCTCAGACATGCCTTCTGCCCTTTCCCTGTCACCCTCCAACCCCTGCTGCTGCATTTCCCGGCCTCCCAGACATCCCCCAGTTCTTGGGCCCTGCTTCCACTTCCTTGGCCTCCCTGAACCCCAGCCCAACCCCCAGCCTGACTCCCAGTCCCCAGAGTCCCCTTACCTGGCCACAGCAGACATTGAGGTCCCCTTCTAACTCTAACCCCAGCCCAGGCCCACTGCCCAAGATGGGCTGCCTCAGCCCCACTGGGGCTCCAGCCTGGAGCATGCTCAGTGAAACTCCTGGGCTGGGGCTGTCTACCATATTGACCTGTGTATAAGCTGAGTGTCTGTTTTGAATCCAATTTTCAGGCACAAAAATCTCGGTTTATATGCGAGTATATACGGTATGCAGCCTGTGCGTGCGCATGCTGGCTAGGCACGCCACCCCTCTCCCCGCTCCCCCCATGCCTGCCGGAATGCAGTGGAATGCTGTTCTGGGGCCTGCTATTTTTAGGGGCCCAGCATTTCCATTTGGTGAATTAGCTGGCTCTGTAGGTATACAAGGTACATTTTTCACAATTGCTGTGGTTCCTAGTTAACTTAACTCTTTAACTCTGATGAAAAACTGCAGAGCAGTGACTTTTATGATGAATATTGGTCCTGTGGTATTTAGTGTACTATATCAAATGTGGCCAGACTGCAGCTCAGGAGCCACATGTAGCTCTTGAATGAAAAATTGCAGCTCGCAGAAGAAAGCTATAGGAAAGCAGTCCCAGCCTAGGCGTTTTAAATCTCCCACTTTGAGCATGCTCGGAGTATGCTCAGAGGGGAGCCCCAGTCTGGGCCTAGCCACCAGAGCAGCCAGATAAGGGGGCCCTGGGGATGTGGGGGGTTCAGCCCAGGGGAGGCAGCATCAGGGCCTGGGGGCTAGGGAGGGGGTCAGGATGGCAGGAAGAAGTGGTAGCATGGACGGGATGGTAGGGAAAAGTGGCGGAATGGTCGAAATGGTGGCGAGAAGCTAAGTTTTTAGTGTATAGGTAGGCCTAGTTTTCATGGTAACCTGAAGTAATTATTAGAATCTGACATTAGTGGGATCAATATTTGTCCTCTTTTTATGATCAGATTAAAGCGTGCAATGAATTTTAAACTTAGCAATTTTGGAGTAGGTAAAATATGACTATATGCCTCAGTGCGGCTCTCAAAAGTTTGAGAATCAACTTGTGTTGCTCCTGAGTTCCATAAGTTTGGCCACCCCTGTACTATATGCTTCCTACTTTATTTTGACATAAACTGTGTTAAAACATCTTTGTTCCTTACAATTCCCTAATTGTATTTTAGTATTGGGTGCTTGTACTGGATAGTAACTGCATTCATTCAGTTACAGAAATTAGCTGTTGGGTATCTTTTATTTGATTCCCGTTTTTTGGACTGACTCCATATTTATCACTTTTTCCCCTGCAGAATAATAGACCAAGCCAGCAATATGGAGATAGCATCTTTCCCAATCTACAAAGTATTGTTCTGTGCACGTGGGCAAAATGGAACTGCAGAGAGCGATTGCTTTGCATTTACTGAAAGTTGCTGTGGAACAGAGGAATTTCAGATTCATGTGTTCTCCTGTGAGATTAAAGAAGCAGTAAGTATGAAGTACTACCAACAGTGATTTGTTACTGAGCCTAATACAGGTATTTCCTATGATTGTTTCTGTTCTTTAAATGAATGTTGTCACAAGCTGTCATGTCAAATCAACCTCAGTACTTTGACATGTGTACAGTAGGCAGTGGGTCTCAACCTTTTCTCTGCCATGGCGCACCTGGATACCTCTGATTATTTTGGGGCACACCACCATATAGTCTCCAAATAACATTATGAATAGTCATGAGACAATCCAGAACTCCAAGTAGTTTTTCAAAAAAATTCCATGGCACACCTGCTCAGGTTTGATGGCACACCTGTGTGTGGTGGCACACTGGCTGGGAAACACTGTAATAGATTTCACAAGATGTGCAGCTATTCATTCTTGAATATTTAAATAATTTAGGAAGGTACTTTAATAATTTTTACTAGAGTTTATATCTTTCAGTGGGTCATGCTCAAATCTAGTCATAGCTTACTGCACTACAATGAAGTGGGGAGATTTGGGAGGTCTGAATTTAAGACTACAACCAATCTATTGGCTCTTCTTTGAGCCTGGGTTGAGGTTACCAAGGAGGTAGTGTGCTTAGGCCTTGCAGTTATAAAAGAACATCTTAAATCCCTCAGTAGTGATTCCTCTGGATGGTTAAAGAAGAGTGATGGGACATTTGAGAGAGCAAGCTTCTGCTATCCTTGAGTTGATGATCAGTACTCTTTCTGGTCTTGAGGGTGGAAATAGTAGAGAAAAGGAAAGACCATGTAGTGTAAGATGTATGGTAAGCTGTACAGATTTTTAAATGTGAAATGTAGAAATAATTACAATAAAAAAACCTGCAGGTCATTTAGGAACAAAATCATATTTATGAACTGTGTAGCCCAGTGGGTTTCAATCATTCTTTCATTTGTGGACCCCTAGAAATTTTTGAATGGAGGTTCAAACCCTTTTGGAAATTCAAAGTTGTCTGTGGGACACCATACCATTGAAAGTTTTTAAACTGAAAATTCACTAGAATTCAACTGTAAATGTTACTTATGCTCAACACAGTATTTGATGCAGCATGAGAAAGGGTGCCAAACCGTGGGCTTCTATAGTTATGACAACACTTCTAGATTTTGACTACCCTACCAGTTGGGATATTCACATACTTTCAATTGATCAGAAAAATGGAATGGCTTTTCTGTGATCTGAAATTTTATTTACATAATCACTGTCACCAACCCTTTAGTTGTAGACCTGCATGGCAAACCACAGGATGAAAACCAATGGTGTATTTGAAAGTTATGACTTGATACTTTTTGATCTGTTGTATCACTTGTTGCACTATAACCCATGCTATTTCCACCCACATTCTTATTAACTGATTGAGTGTGGGAGGGCAGAGTAGGAGAGAAGAGAGGTAAAATTATTTCCTTTTAATAATTTAAAAAAATATTCTTACTGAGAAATAATCTCATGAGAGAATACATTATAATGGTACATGTTCTTCGTAGAAGGATGAATGGATAGCATCAGTATTCTTATTTCTTTTTTTCTCCCTCCCTTCCTCCCTTTTTTTAGGTTAGCAGAATTTTATATAGTTTCTCAACAGCATTCAGACGTTCTTCCAAACAAGCCTCAGATCAAGTTAAGGATTCTGTTCTTCCGACCCCAGATAGTGATGTGTTCACTTTCAGTGTCTCCTTAGAGGTCAAAGAAGACGATGGTAAAGGAAATTTTAGGTAATTTGGAAAACAAGAAGGGGGGGGGGGGGGATTAGAAGCCTGTATAAAACCTGTACAGTTGTTTTTGAGGGATGTGTGACTAACTAGTGTGTGGGGAAGAAACTGGTTTTTTTTGGGTGGGGTGGGGGGGGTTATGTCAATTTTTTTTTCTTTTTAAGAAATTATTGGTTTCTCTGTCTTATTTCCTTTTTTGTAAAAGCCTAACCTGATTCATAAAAATTGGTGTAGAAAAACAATATTAATCAAGTTTTATAACTGTTTAAGATTTTAGTTCTTGGTGGATGTACTTGAGTGTACGTATGAAACCTGGAAAGGTAGTTGAGTCTTAGATTGCTGAAACATTGTACCAGTGTCTTCTGGGATTTCCTTCAGTACGATTATTGAACTCTTTTAACTGCGTTTTAAGAACCGAATAAATTTGAATCAGGATGTTGAAAATTCAGAAGAAAATCTTGGAAAAATGTTTTGAAGCATTGTGGAGGTGGGAAAGAAAGCAAATTTCACTAAGCATAGGTTGTCTTCTCTTAACACACAGTGCTCTTTGGGTGCAATTTGAGACACACAGATGAGGGGAATTTTGCATGGAAAGTAGTAGTACGGGGATTAATTTTTATTTTGTGTAACACTTGTTTTTTGCTTTTATATTTTGCATTGTGTCCAACTGTGAAGTGTAGTTTAAGATAGCAACTGATTGGAAAGTAGCCTTAAATTATAGTAAATAAACATGCAAATAGTAATATCTACAAACATAAAATGAAAAGTACAGAAGTGTTTCCCCTTAAAGGTGTGGAGCGAAGATTTCTCTTGTTCAGTACCAAGCTGTTCATTTGCTGAGAAAATGTTATTGAAGGGGTGAAAGGAGATCAAATGATTGCAGACATGGGTGGCACTGGTGCAACTGTGGGGGGAGTCATTGCTAGAACCTGTGGGTTTTTTTACAAATATGAAATAGCGCAATATAAAATGAAACAAAACAAAATAAAACAACAAAACTTACCTAGTGTTGTTGTCTCACACTGCTCATGTCCAGTGGGTTAGCCTGGCCAAACCTTAGTGGCTTGCCAACTCTGTGTGTACCGAGTCATAACACGGAAAGTGGGGAGTCATATCCAGCTTTATGGAAGAGATGTCACCATGTGGGTTGAACGCAGGATGGCATCACTCTATAACACTCCTCCCCGGGTCTCCCATTTCCTGGCGAGGTGGCCCAGACACCCTTCCTCCCACAATAAAACAAAATAAAACGAAATCCTCCCCATACAATAAAAACATAAAATAATTTTATGGGGCTCTAGTTATGACTGCATCATTATGCCTAACTTTCTCTCTCTAATATATGCTAATAGAATTAATTCTTTCTTTAGTCCTGTGCCAAAAGACAGAGAGAAGTTTTATTTCAAACTGAAACAAGGAATCGAGAAGAAGGTTGTAATCACAGTACAGCAACTCTCAAACAAGGAATTGGCCATTGAAAGGTAAGCAAGATAGAAAGTAAAACAGGTTAAGTGTAAGAAGATTATCCCTAATGTGATTGTTGTTGCCCTAAATGAACCTGTGATTCAGTTTCACTGGGTATATTATGTCCTAATTTAATTGTACATATGCACTGAATTCAGATTGGAAGCTCTAATGAGCTAACGTGTATGACCTAGTGTTTTTGCTTAAATATCCAAAGGAATAGAAAAGTTTAGGTTAAATGTTATAGGCTAACTGATTACTAGTGACTAAATATCTTCTAGCTAATCTATTACTTTCAGAATTATTTCAGTATTATAATCAGCCTTCATTACATGTGGTGAATCCAGCAAATATTGGTTCAGTAGAGTACCAAATACTTGGAGCTACAGTTGAGACCTGATTTAAAAGAAACTAACAAACTAAATATCTTCTATGGCCCCTTATTTTGGTACCTACAGGGATGAGGGAGATACAGAAAATCTGGGCCCATAATGCTCAGACAGGACTTCTTGCTTTCCTTCACCTCTTAGTTGCATTTTTGGATTTGCCTAGAGTTGATCATTATTTATGGACTTTAACTGCTTTTGGTCTTCTTAAATGTGTCAAATGTGTGGAAAGATGTAGTACATCCACTGCAGTCTTTTGTGCCTAGTGAGTTCCTATTGAAATTCTGGCAGCCAAAGCTGCTAAACGGTTGGTTACTTACCAGTAACCGTCCTTCTTCGAGACGGGCTGCTCACAGACATTCGGTTACAGGTGTCTACGTGCTGCAGCGCATGGTAGCTCGGAAAGTCTTCAGTGTTAGCCTGTCAGGTCAGGGCACATGGCCAACGCCCCCTCTGCGCCATGCCCACGGCTATATAGGTGACCGTGACCCTGACCCTCGCAGTCCCATATACCTTTGCCAACTCTGTAGCGGGGATGGTACAATGGGCCTGAATGTATGTGAGCAGCCCATCTCGAAGAAGGACAGTTACTGATAAGTAACCCACTGTTCTCCTTTGAGCACTGCTCACATCATTCAGTTACAGGTGACTGCTACCTGTACCTGAGGATGGTGGGAGGAGTTACAGTCTACCCACACTGAGTACAGCTCTGCCCAAAGCAGCATCGTCTCTAGCGCATTGGGCAATGGTGTAGTGCGCTGTGAAGGTATGTGGTGATGACCACACAGCGCCCCTGACGATCTCTTGGATCGGGACCTTGGTGAGGAAGGCTGTAGAAGACACCTGAGCCCTGGTAGAGTGGGCTCTCTCAGTTTCTGGAAGAGGCATGTTTGACCTTCTGTAGCAGTCTTTGATGCAGTTTACAATCCATTTGGAGATGCACTGAGAGGACATTGGGGAACCTCTCATGCATTCAGTGACCACCATGAACAGCTGGGAGGCCTTAAGGAAGGGTCGAGTACGCTTGATATAAGTTAAGAGCGCTCTCCTCACATCTAAGGTGTGCCACTGTCTCTTTTTTTCTGTGACCTGGGGGTCGGGATAGAAAACTGGCAGGCAAATTTCTTGGTTCATGTGGAAGGGGGTGGCCACCTTGGGTAGAAAGGAAGGGTGGTGACGGAGGACCACCTTGTCCGGGAAGAACGTCATAAATGGGGGTTCAGAGGAAAGAGTTTGCAACTTTGAAACCCTTCTAGCTGAGGTGATTGCTACTAAGAAAGCCACCTTCCATCACAAAACTAGCAGGGTGGCTGAATCCAAGGGTTCGTACGGTGGCTCTGTTAATGCTCGGAATATAACGTTCAGATCCCACTGAGGGGTGAGCTTATGGGGGTGGGGAAAAAGCTTTTCCACCCTTTTCAGGAACCTGTGAGATATGGGGTGTGAAAAGACTGGGGCCCCGTCTACCCTTTTGTGAAGGGCTGAAATTGCCGCCAAGTGGAATCTCAGTGAGGACAGGGACAGTCCTTTTTCTCTAAGGTCAAGAAGATAGTCTAGAATCATATGGATTGGTGCTGCGATAGGATCTATGCCTTTGTGAGGGGACCAAGTGGAGAAGTGTTTCCATTTGGCCGTGTATGTGGACCTGGTGTAGAGTTTTCTGCTACCAACTAGGACCTTCTTAACCCTGTCCGAGCAACACCTCTCTTGCTTGCTGAGCCAGAGAGCATCCAGGCTGTCAGATGTAGGAGGCCTGTTTGGGTGCTGAAGGTGCCCTGAGTCCTGTGTTAGGAGATCCGCCTACTGAGGAAGGCGGAGCAGGGTCCTTATGGGCAAGTCCTGCAGGAGCGGGAACCAGTGTTGTCTGGGCCAGTCCGGAGCTATTAGGATGACATGTTCTCCATCTGCAAGGACCTTCAGTAGCACTCTGTGGATCAGGGAAATTGGTGGGAAGCTGTACATCAGGGCCCCCGACCAACTGAGGAGGAAGGTGTTGCTGAGTGAGCCCTTCCCCCAACCCTGGAGGGAACAGAATTGGAGGCATTTGCACTTCTGTTTCGTGGTGAAGAGGTCCAATAGGGGAGGTCCCCATCTGTCTGTCAACAGGGAGAACACCTTGTTGTGAAGGGACCACGCGTGATTCGCTAGGGTTTTCCTGCTGAGTGCGTCCACTAAGCCATTGTCCACCCCGGTAGATGGGAGGCAACTGGTGTAAAGTGGTGATCTATTGCCAGCTGCCAAAGTTTGCACGCCTGCTTGCACAGGGTGGAGGAGTGTACCCCCCCTTGCCGGTTGGTATAGAACACGGCCATTGTATTGTCCGTGAGGACCTTGACCGTTCTGCCACGAATTTTGTTGAGGAAGGTCATGCAGGCCAGTCTGATGCCCATAGTTCCTTCACATTTATGTGGAGGTTCTTGTCCTTGGGGGGTCCAGAGACCCTGTGTGGAGTGACCCCCAGACAGATGGGCTCCCCAGTCTGAGTCTGAAGTGTTCGTTATCAGGGTCACTGAGGTTTTGGGCTCCCTGAATGGAATACCTCCCATCGCAAAGCGGAGGTCCCCCCAGATTTGGAGGGACTCCAGGGAGTACTGGGGAACTGAGAGTACCTTGTCCAGATGGTGTCTCCTTGGCTGGAACATCACGGAGAACCAGAGCTGAAAGGGTCTCATCCTCAAGCGTGCTGTCTGGATTACCGAGGTGGCAGCCGCCAGGTGGCCCAGAAGCTGCATGCACCGGCAAGCTGTGGTTAGTCTTGGCGCTTGCAGTTCTGTAATGATGGTGCAGATGGACCGAAATCTTGACAGGACAAGGACGTCATAGCTCGACGGACATTTAGTCACACCCCTATGAATTCTGTGCCCTGAGTGGGGTGGAGCTTTGACTTCTCTGTGTTTATGCAGAGACCGAGGAATTTGCAAAGCTTTACTAACAGTTTGACGTGATGTTGTACTTGGCAGCTTGACTTCCCTACTATAAGCCAATCGTGTAGGTAGGGGTAGATTTCGATGCCCCTCCTGCGTAGGAACGCTGGGACTGGTGCCACACATTTTGTAAACACCCTGGGAGCCAGCGATAGTGCGAAGGGAAGAGCGGTGACTGGTAATGGCTCTGTGCCACCACAAACCTGAGAAACAGTCTGTGGTGGGGTTGGATGGCTGTGTGAAAGTAAGCATCCTTTAGGTTGAGGTCTGCGAACCAGTCTCCTGGGGATAGGGAGGGAACAATCTGAGGCAGGGAAACCATGTGGAACTTTATTCTGCTTAGGTACTTGTTTAGCGCTCTGAGGTCTAGAATAGGCGGTAGATCCCCATTTGGTTTGGGGACCAGGAAGTGTCAGGAGTAAAACCCCTTGCCCCTCTCCCGCCTGGGGACTTTTTCTATGGCCCCAAGGGAGAGGAGTTTTTGGTATTTGGCCTTGAGCCAGCATAACTGTTCATGGTTTCCCAGTGCTGCATGAGGGGGCAGTTTTCTGTCCCGAGGAGTTGAAAGGAATTAGATGCAGTAACCTTGCATCACAGTGTTGAGGACCCACTGGTCTAATGTAATGTGGGCCCACCGGCGGGCAAAGTGGCACAGGCAGTGGGGGGAGAATAGGGCCCTGGCACGCTGCCCTCGCAGAGACCGTCAATAATGCTGTTTATGGCCTGAGGAGCGGTTGGGTCCCTGTCCACGCCTTCCCCCCTTACCTGGACGATTCTTGGCCTTATCCAGGTCCCCAAGGTGGCTCTGGGGAAACTGGAGAGATCTTGGGAACTGACTCTGCAGTTGAATCTGTTGCTTTAATTGCTGCAATTGTTGTTGGAGCTGTTGATATGGTTTCATCGAGCCCCTGCTGGACTGCAGGGTGTATATCCCTAGGGATCGAAGTGTGGCCCTTGAGTCCTTCATACCATGGAGCTTTGTATCCGTGGATGAAGCAAAGAGGTCAGGGCCTTCAAAAGGGAGGTCTTGGATAATTTGCAGCATCTGTGTGGATTGGCCTGAGCCTTGGAGCCAGGCCGACTGATGCATGATGACTGTGGAGTCCATGGTGCAGGCCACTGTATCCACTGCGTCCCAGGTTGCTGCCAGAGCATCCCTGGATGCCCTTTCCCCTTCCTCTAGCATTGCTTCGAAGTCTCTCAGGTGCTCCTCAGAGATGGCCATGTAGAAGTTTTGCATGGGCTCCCACAGGTTAAAGATGTAACGCGTCATTAAGGCTGAATGGTTGGAGATTCGTAGCTGTAGGGCTGTGGAGGAGTATACCTTCCTCCCCAGGAGGTCGAGCTGCTTTGTTTCCTTGTTTTTGGGCGTGGAGCTTGGCTGGCCCTGTCTCTTCCTTTGGTTTATGGCATCAACCACCAAGGACCCTGGGGTGGGGTGATGAAATAGGAAAGAGAACCCATCAGGAGAGATGTCGTATTTCTTATCCTCGACCTTGGACACTGGCAGGATTGAGGAAGGCATTCACCAGCATTCTTGGACAATGCGATATACTCTCGAGTGTAAAGGGATTGCCACTCTTGCAGGAGGGGTTCTACGGCAAGCATTGAAGAGGGAGTCATCCTCCTCTTGGATTACTCCTAATTTCAATTCAAGGTTTCCCACCATATTGCAGAGTAGGTCCTGCTCAACGCGGGGATCTCCCTTGCGGTCAGCGGATGTGTCGATTAGACACTCATCTGCTGATAAGGAGGACTGGGCTCGGGATCTACTGCGTTGAATAGAATCAGGATCAGATTTGTTGTCGGAGAGGTCCGAGGACTCCAGCGGAGGCGACCGGGCATAGCATGATGAGGCGTCATCGGTTGTTGTGCTCAGCCAATCGAGGGTCCACTCTTTATGGGACAATCTTGCTAGAGGCATAGGCGCAGTGGGAAGCACGGACAGCTCCCCTTGTACCCACAGTCTTTTTGACCTCACTGAACTCAGGGATGGGGAGCTCTTGCGCAGTCTCTTCCTTGGGTGTGCCTCCTGAGCAGGGGAGGGGCAGTCCTTGGAGGACGATCTAGAAGACAGTCCACCTGGTGTCTGGGAACCTGGTACAATGGGCTCTTCAGAGGAGTGATGGAGTGGGGTTCCCTGTCCCTCTGTACCTGACTGTGGTACCGGTGGAGGGGTGGGCGGTGCCGTGCTGGGTCCCAGTGTTGGGCTAGCCGCTAGCACCTGTTTACAGATGGGTGCCAGGTCAGAGAATAGCATGGAGCTGGATACCGGTACCGGTGTTGGTGCTGGGCTAGATGATGGTACTGGGCCTGCTGGTACCAGACGTGGCAGTACTGTGCTTGATATCGGTACCGGGCTTGACGGCGGTACCATGTCTTGCGGTACTAACAGAGATGGTGCTGCTTTGGTCTTCTTCCTCTTCTTCTTCTGCACCAGAGCTGGGTTATGGCACCCTTGATGGGCTGTCGGGAGTGCCTGTGCCGGTACCTGTCTCCGTACAGCTAAGGGGCTACCCGGTGACCGACAAGCTCGGTGCTGGAGCGGTAGCATAGCGGGTTGAGATTGTGAGCCTGGTACAGATGATTGGTGGCAGGGTTCCTGAGCCTGAGCCGATTGGGGGTCCAGCGGAGCGCTCGTGGCCCGGCTGGTTTTGGGGGTGGTTGCTCCACTCCCTGAGATCAAGAGAAGACAGTGCTCCCTTTCTAAGCGGGTCCTCTGCTTGAAGGACTGGCAAATGGAGCATTCGGCCGTGAGGTGGGACTCACCCAAGCAAGCGAGGCATTTCTTGTGCGGGTCGTCCATTGGAAAAGCCTTGCAACATTCCAAGCATGGCTTGAAACTAGGCATCTTTAATTTCGCGCGCAAGACAGGCACTTGCGTTTTGCGAGTTTACACTGGTCTGAACCAACGCTGATGGCGGAAAAAGGAACTGGGAGGGCCAGGGTCACAGTCACCTATATAACTGCCGTCGCAGCGCGGAGGGGGTGTTGACTGTGTGCCCTGACCTGACAGGCTAACGCTAAAGACTTTCCGAGCTACCGTGTGCTGCGGCACATAGACACCTGTAACTGAATGATGTGAGCAGTGCTCGAAGGAGAAGTCACGTTTGCTATCTAGCATCTTAAAAACAGAAACAGTGGGGAGTTAATGGCCACTGGATAGATAATGATAAATGTTTCCTTTTTCTATAGCTTAATTTCAGGTCTAGGAAACTAAAAGTTGATATTAATGCTCTGATGCCCTTTTATGAAATTGACGAATCTGCCAGAAGGTTTTTTATTTCATTTTCTTCCATGAAAGTCTCATCCTATTTGTGACTGGCCACTGTTTCTTCTTTTTTTCCTGTCTATGTTTTAGGGCAGTGGTTCCCAACTTTTTCTCTGCCGTGGCACACCTTGAGACCTTCAAATTTTTCGAGGCACACCACTATTAAAAAACTCGTGAATACTCAAATTACTTATGAATATTCATGAATCATGACCCAGTGTTTCGGAAATGCTCCTATGTGGGGTAGCAGGGGTGGCAAAATGCGGGAGGTCAGGAGCTGTGTGCAGTGGCAGGAGTGAGTGTGGGGAGCAGAGCAGGGCAGGGGTGGCAAAAGAGGACAAGGGCAGCCATGTGGGGAACAGCACAAGGGTGGCAAGAGAGCAGAGAGGAAGGGAGAACAAGAGGGGCTTTGTGGGGAGGGCAGGGGGAAACCTGGGGACTGGGAAGGTAGGGCAGGGGAGCATGTTGCAGAACCCACTTCCCACTTCTCCACAGTGGCTTCCTGCCACCCAGGCAAATCCTCACCCCGCTGCTGCTCCCTCCCACCCCACTGGTTACCTGTCCTCCCCCCCCGCCAGCCCCCTGTTGTCTGTGATGGATCCTCTTATCACTGCAGGGGCCAGAACTATGCCTCCAGCCCCCAGCTACACCCCCCCCCCACAGCCAGACCAACACTGAGCTACATACACCCCCAACCAAACAGCCACCCCACAACCCCAGCTACACACCCTCTGCTACACACACACCTGCTGCACACAATCCCCAGTAGCCCTCCACCCCAAAGCCCTTATCTGTTTTCAGGCTGCCTTACACAAGCTGCTCTGCCCTTCAGGGAGAGATTTACACACTCCCAGCCTCTTGCCCATCTCTGCTGGCTGGGCCTAATATGGAGCCACCGGAACACTGCATTCGGGCTGCTCCTGCTGTTCTTAGGGGGAGCCCTGGAACTCTGCGTTGCAGTCCTTTTCTCTATTTTTAGGGGGGCCAGAAGGCTGCCTGCCTAAAAATAGGGAGCCCCAGAACTGTGTTCCAGTGCCTTCACCCTTGATTTAATCCCTACCTTTTCCCAGCCCTGTACAGCCCATGTGGCTGGGCTGAGCAGGGAGGGAACTTTAACTCCATGTCTCAGGGATGCTTGTGGCACACTTTGGATGTTGCTGCGGCATACCAGTGTGCCCTGGCACATTGGTTGGGAACCACTGTTTTAGGGAACTTCAAATCAAATTCTTTAGGAAATAAGATGTACAAATAATGGTACAATTAGTGAGATGTGTAAATAAACTTAAGAAAATTTGACCATGCTCTTCTTAGGGCTTAAGACGCTTCACTGGAACCTTAAGATTTTTGTAAAACAAACAAAGAATCCTGTGGTACATTTATAGACTGACAAGTTAATTTATTGCATGAGCTTTTGTGGGCATTTGTTAAATACATGAAATGGGGGAGGGAGCATGTTGTTTGATGATACATAGATACAAATAACGGTGGGTCACAATGTTAATTCAAACAGATCCAGAGGGACAGATTGCTTCCAGAGTATCCCTCTTTCTGAAATTAGTAGGGTAGCTAAATGGATCTCAGTTCACATATTTGCAAGACACCATAATTTGGTAGAAGCTTCCAGATTCAATGCTAATTTTTAATAGGACTGTCCTGCACTCTGTTTAAATAGAGAGCTGCTATCCACCTCTTACCACACGGACAGCAGCTTGTTAGTAACCAAAATTGAAATCCATATGGTAGTCACTCTTTAGGGTGTGTTGTCTGCCTGGATTCTACAACCCAAACTCCTTGTCTACTGCTGCTATGGAGTGCTGTTGCTTTGGGATTCTCCATTTATGAGGGATCTGACAGGTCCTTAGACCAGCTATACTCTTGTTATATGTGGTTTGGTGGGAGGGAAGGGTATCTGAGTCCATGTAAGGCATAGGCTCAGAGATTGTTGGCCAGATGCATGTGTACAGGGTGTGTGTGTGCCAAGAATGGAATTAATGCTGATAATGCATTTGAAAGAACCAGTTACTGCATAGTAACTAGCTGTTTCATAGTAGAAAATACCTAACTGCCCTTAGCTACAGTGATGAGGGGAGTGGATGTTCTAGTTACCAAAATTGGGAAATTCTTCCTGAATAGTAATATTAAAAAAAAAAATTAAAATGTCCACAAGATGGCAGTCTTACCAAAAGAGTTCAAATACACGTTTTAAGTCACATGTACTGAAAAAGTTGAGAAAAGTAATACATTAATCAGTGATTAGTAGGAGAAAGTGCCTGGAAGTGGTCAAGACTAACTCACCACAAAATAGTTTGAAAAACAAACAAACAAAAACCCCCTCAAAACACTTAAAAAAAGAGCATCTTTCACTGTCTTCCAGATTTCTTGTACAATGAAAATTAAAACTCTTTAGACAACCAAAATATAGTAAAAATAATTACCATTAAAATATTGTGATTTTTCTGTATCCTGCAACATCATTCCTTTTTTTTTTTTTCAGGAGCCTTTTCAAAAAAACAACTGATAACAGGATACAGAATAATTTGGCCTGTAAATCCACTCTCAATGTCCTGAAGCAACATGCTTTTTGTACCCAGTAACTATCTTTAAATGGCATGTCAATTATAGTATTAAAATATGAATGAAGATTATACAGCCCTTTCTTTGCTGTGTGTGTGGGAGCATTATGATACAATCTGTAATTACATAACCATATACTATTTTCCCGTGCCTTATTTATTCTGCAGAATGGGTTGTGGAGGGATACAAGAGGATAACTTTATGGGCAGCTCTAAATCTGGCATTTCTACCTTCTGAGTGTTTGATTTTACAATATGTATATGTTTATAAAAATACCAAAGCACAGAAAAAGCTAATTTCTAATTTTATTGTTTAATCAAGATTATATTTAACGAGTTTTGAGTTACATGGTTTATTTTTGCGAAGTTCGAGCAAAATCTGTCATTGATATGAAGTAAACCATGGAAAATTTCAGTTCTAAAGAAGTTAAGTTGGAACCTGGAAAATAATACAAAGATTTTGTTATACAGGAATTACACTCTTTGTGGTGTATATGAGGCTTTGCAGATACAAGGCTGATCGTAGCTGGTCAGTTCTTCCTCTCCAAAACAGCCCACTGAAATTTAGGAAAATGAAAGTAGTTAGTATTCCATTTTGTCTTTTTTGAAAATGAAGCTCAGCTTTTTGTAAAGCTGAGAATTTTTACTGTTGATGAGGCTACATATGTCTAATATATTGTGGAAACTGATATGTAAATTCTCTTATAGCAAACTATCCTGAACAGCAGACAGCTAATTCTCTTTTACAACCAAGCTAAACTGTATTTTTGTCTTCATATACTCCAGTTTGATGAATCTCAGTGTGGGTTCTGTAAATCTGCATCTGTTGATTTTCTCTTGGGGCTAGTGGATGCAAGTGATTTTTGGTTAATTAATGACTGGCTTATGTACCTTCCTCAGGGTCCTTACAACTCCTAGCAACCAGTCACAAATGAGGAATAGTTGTTGCATTGGTGCCTAGTTATTTCGTTTTTACAAAAATGAAATTACCTCTAACTGCGTTCTCTTTTCTTCAAATGGTGTATAGTTTTGGGAGAAAACTAGGAATTTCTTGCTTCATTCTGTACTTCAAAACCATTAATTTAAGCTCTGCCTATAAAGATTCACATTTCTTTTTTGTGTCCCTTAGATGGTTTTCCAAGTTCTGGTTGATAGGGTACAAATTAATTTTTAATTTCTTTTGTAGTTGGAGACTGTGTAGCATCAAAATACTTATTTAATGTTTTTGTATTTTTGTATTTTTGTGCAGACTTAAAGATCTGTAAAACATTTGATGTTTAGTAATCTTAAATGATGATTTGATAAGAATATCTTATCAACTATTTTCAGCAAGCGCGGTAAGAAATCTATGTCAGGAGTGCATAGTGCTGGAACTAAAGATTTTGGCGTCTGGGGCAATCAGCCCCAAAGGTACCCTCCTCTGACCCAAGGCCCCATCTGGCCTGGGGACTGATTTGATGAGACTGGGAGAGCTAGTTTGTGCCACCATTCCCCCCTGGGAGCAGATTGAATTGGAGAGGGAGCTCGGTGCATGGCTTCAGGCTGGCTGGCTCTGCTCCCTTTACCAGTGCCAGGGGCTGGGCGAAGGGGCTCCAGCACCCTCTAAAATGGGGTGACCCTGCCTTAGTTAATGGCTCTAGGGGTGCTCAGCATTTTCAGGGTTGCAACACAGTTGGAAGGCTTTCCTGTGTTATGCCATAATTAGATGCTTCCTCCTGGGTCATAGGGCTGGAAGTATTTCATTTGTGTATGCTGGGCAGCCCAGCATACATAGAAAGGGAGGCAGCATCCATCTTGCTTACCTGTTTCTCTGTGCAGGATAAGCCCACCCTGCCTCCAATAGTGGGACAGCTTTCTCCACCCCACCTTGGGAAAGCAGGTGCTGGGCTGCCCCTTCACAACAGGGGAGGGGCATAGTAGGCTTTGTGCCGCTTGGAGCCTCCTGTATGTCTCTCCTCCTGCACCTTCTGGAGGGCCAAGATGGTGCCCCCCTGTAACTCTGCTCTATTTGCATGCCCCTCCCGGCTCCCGATGCAGGGTTTGAGTGAAACAAAGGACAGCTTGGGTGGGACTGAACCAACCAAAGACCAGTAGCACAGTGACTGACACGCTCTCTCAGGAGCCTAGCCTGCTGTGACTGAGACTCTGGCTGCCAGACCAGCAAGCGATGTGGGTGTTCTTGCTTGTTAGCTTGCTCCCTATGCACAGCTCTGCAAGGGGGAGGGGGAAACAGGCTTAGTCCATGCAACACACTTTTGTGTTGTGTCACAGCGGTCAAGAACCACTGACCTATGTTATAGAACAGTGGTTTTCAAACTTTTTTCCTCAGGACTCAGCTGAAAAAAAATCATTTATACCCATGACTCAACAGTTACAGCTTTGAGAAATGCACTCCAGTCTTTTGGCGGCAGCACTAGGAGGTGCTGTGACCCAGTGCCGGAAGGTCTGCAACTCAGTACTGGGTCTCAATCCTAAGTTTGAAAACCACTGTTATAGGAAGGTTCACTTGCTTCAGAATAATTGGTAGTTCAGAAGATCGGTACTTGGAAAACTTATGGATCCATATTTTAACTGACAAATCGTAAGATGGGAGTGCTGATTGGGGTTTTTATGGACCACAGAAAAATGCACTGTTGTAGAAGATTTCATTCTGGGGACATACTCTGCAGGTCTTGTGATGACACTAGTAAAAATACCTTGGAATTTTAAAAAAATCATTGATTTTTCTAACCAAGTATTACAACTTGAGGTAATTCTAATAGACCTAGGTATTGTTTTTTGTGATTACGAGTTGACAGAAGTAACTGTGTTGATCTAATCTAAGTAGACTTCTGTGAATCATGTGACTTAGTACTGAATAACTTGATTAAAAAATATAACCCTTCAAAATCAGAGCAGCACACATTAGGTGAATTAAAATTAACTTAACTGATCTCAAAGTAATTGTAAGTGGGGATTTATAATCCAAAAGAGGAGTTTCTAATGGGGTCTCAGAGTGATCTGTTTTTGGCTTTACATTGTTTATTGTCTTTATCGTTGGTCTAGAAGAAAGCATGTTATTGCTGGTACAGTTTACAGATGAAACAAATTGGCAGAGTAGTATATTAAGTATAGATCTGTTCTGTAGAGCAGTCCACACTGCACAGTAAACTGGGCTCATATGAAGAACATGAATTTTAATACAGTTAAATCTAAAATACGGGGCACAATTTTTGGACAGGGGGTTATATTTCTGGAAAGTATTTATTCAAAAAGGAGTGTAAGAGTCCTGCTATATAACTGGTTGAACATGAGCTTGCAGTGTAATGCTGTGGCTAGAAGAGCAAATACATCCCTGGAGTTTAGATATGGGGAGCTGTAAATATCGCTGTATATGGTGTTAACAAGAACTTTATTGGAATGTTAGCGGGGTAAAGTATAATTTGTCAGGCCCTGGAACTGTACCTCATGGGTAGGACCCCTCCCGCCCAGCTGGGCCCCGTCCCCCAAGCTCCTGCCCTCCAAATGCCAGCCCCCCACCCCAGCTGCTGCCCTCAGCCCCCGTCTGGCCACTAGTCGCCCAACCACCCCACTGTGCTGCGCCCTCTTCCCCTGGGCTGACCCCCTTCTCCATACCCTTTCCCTTCTGGGACGGCTTGCATGCCCCTGAACTTGCCCCCCAGGGTCCCTTTACCTGGCTGCAGGGCAGAGTGGCCCCGGTGCAGCCTGAGGCTCCAGCTGTGAGCTGGCTATCACTGAACATGCTCAGAGGTTCTGAACATGCTCAGTGAAAGCCGGCTCAGGGAGGGAGATTTAAAATCTCCCAGCTCCCTGCTGGCTGGAACATGGTGGAATGCCGTTCTGGGACCTGCTGTTTTTAGGGGCTCCATGTTTGGGGGGCCCCTAAAAATAGAAAAAGGAACTGAAACGCTGTGTTCCGGGGGCCTGCTGTTTTTAAATGGTGGGCCATGGAATGCACTGTTGAGGCTCCATTTTCTATTTTTAGGAGCCCTGGAACACAGACCCCCTAAGAATAGTGGGCCCTGGAACAGTGTTCTGCTGCATTCTGGCTTACTTTAACCCCTGAATGCTATGTCTAGTTTTTGTGTCTGCACTATACAAAAGATATTGACAGATTTAGAGCTTGGAAAGTAAGGATAAATTAAATGTAAAAAAGTGTTGGTTAATTTGATAGTTTTTCTTATTTGGGGCTACCAGTTTAAGTATTGCTTTGGCAGGGGGTGACCTGTTATTGTTGTCTGGTCAAACAAGCTGTTAATTTTCTTTGTGTTGGTAGGCACATGGCATCTGTTAAATATTGATCAGTTTTGATCTCAGGCAGCAAAGAGGCCAATAAGGGAATTTGTCTGAAGACTGAAATACACGTTCATTTCTAGAGGAAATGGGCTTGACTTGGCCTCAATTACAAATGTAGAGTAACTCCATTCACTTCTGCACAGAAAGTCTGATTCACACTAGTATAACTGAGGTTAGAAACTTGACCCACATCATTAGATCAGAGGTGTAGAACATCAGCTGAATGCCCATGATTGAAGGACTGGACCTTAACTCTGATCTCCAATCTCCTGCATGACTATTGAAGGCCACTGAACCTGCTCATGGAAAAGGTTTGTTGTATAAATGGAAATCTATATTAATTTGAGGATGTACTGTGGTTTATTTTCAAGGTGGTTTTGATTTTGCAACTTATCGCATGCAAACAGAGTGGCGCACTTCTGTCTTCAGTGGGGCTTTATGCAGATATAGCTGATGACCCACATGGAAGACATCGCAGGATTGGGGCCTAAAAGGTCAACAGGCAATTCTGAATTGTTTGGCGATATTCCAGTTTGTTGTCTCCTCCTCGTTAATCATACTTATTGCTTTTATATACTTACTTGCCTTTTGAAGTTTGTTCAGTTATTCATCGTTTAGTGCTCTATAATAAAATATGAAGAGATCAAAAGATAATTTTGGATGTAAATTACTACTAGGTCTTATTTATATAATGAAGCAGGAAAAAAAAATCAGATGCATAAAATGAACAGGAACCAAGCTAGTTAATAGGGTAATCATCACTTGTGTGGAAAAAATCTGTGTTTGTAACAGTTTTTAATATGATACTTGCTCTGCTAATGTAATTACATAGTTTATTATATCTTTACTTATAACACATTGTGCTCCCCACACTATTAATTACTTAGCTGTCAGTCTGCTTTTGTGGTATGTTATTAATATCAAATATCTAAACTGTCTATTCGTTATGATCTCTATTTGTTGTAAGACCTATACGTTCTTTGTGAAACAGTTAAACCTTTCTTCCAGTAGAGAAAATTAGGCTACTGTGCAAAAGAAAACTGTCAAGAAGGACTAACATATTGTCTTTGCTTTTTAATAATTTAGCCTGTTACTGAAGCTGCTTAGATACTTTCTTGATTGTGAGATCTAGTTTAAGCAATATCCTGTGTCATATTGCATAAAATTTGTCCATTATAAATATACAGAAAATTAACCACTCTGTTTGTGATGGAGCAGGAGGAAGGTTTACAGGTGACTGACCAACAGTATTTTAAAAACTGACTTCGTGCCTTTGTTTCCTTATCTAGTATAAAGGATGCTTGAAAGGATTGTTTTAAAAAGTGTCCTGCTTTTTTTTTTTTTTTGGAATCTGAAAAATATGAGACGTATTAAGTACATTTTTTCCATATTTTGGTGGAGATATCTTTGGGACTTCAGAGGAGGGGCTTTTTTGTTTGGTTTTGTTTATATTTTTGTAGAGAGACAGTCTTATGGTTCAATCACTGGACTGGGACTCAAAAGTTTCATTTAGTGCAGATTTCTGTCTGACCACAGGCAAGTTGCTTAATCTCTCATGGCATAGCTCAGGGGTCTCAAACTCAAATCACCATGGGGGGCCACATGAGAACTAGTAGAGGGCTGCATGAGGACTAGTTCATTAGCCCGAGGACTGCACTGCTGAAACCTTTTCATACAAAAATATTGCAAATATTGGTAACAATAGCGGGCTGCAGGAAATAGCTTTAGGGGCCTCATGTGGTCCACAGGCTGCGTGTTTGAGACCCCTGGTGTAGCTGCACTGCACACTAAGCTGGAATCAGTGACACCCAGGCTGTGAATTTGTTGTTTCTGAGCCCCTGTATATGCTTGGGGCAAATTCAGTGACAGCTGACCTCCAGTTACACAAGGAATGCAAAATTCCGTGCATAACTAGCGATGACTTTTAAAGCCGCTGCTACATGTCAGGGAAAAGCTGACCCACCATAAGTTGCTTGTGGCCAGCCTTGTCCTGTGCACCCTGGCTCCCAGAACTTCGGGGGGTGGTGCGGTGATTTCGTGCTCGCCACTATCTGCTCCCGGAACGGCAAACTGATAGTGCTGAAATGGCTGCCTTTAGTGTTGACATATCCCAGGCCACTGCTTAAGCATCCACATTACTTTGTAAACTTGATTTATGTTGCTGGCCCTCGATCTCACAGTTGTACTAACATGTTCATACTGTACTGTCCAGACCTTCTAACTTGGATCTGCCGCTTGACCTGCAGCCACACTGCTGAATGACTGGGCTTGGAACTAAGTCACAGTGGAACTCAGACTGTGACCCTTCATTATTAGCAGGAATATTGTTAGTAAGACACGAGAAGTGATTCTTCCACTCTACTCTGCACTGCTTAGGCCTCAACTTGAGTACTGTGTCCAGTTTTGGACACCTCATTTCAAAAAGGATGTGAAGAAAATGAAGAAAGTCAGGAGAAGGACAACAAAAATAAGAGGTCTGGAACATTTGACCTATGAGGGAAGATTGAAAGAGCTAGGTTTGTTTCATCTTGGAAAAAAAGGAGACTGAGAGGGGATACGATAAGTTTTCAAATACCTAAAAATTGTTATGAGAAAGAAAGAGAAAAATTATTCTTCTTAATCACAGATGATAAGACAAGAAGAAATGGGCTTAAACTACAGCAAGGAAGGTTCAGCCTAGACATTAGGAGAAAATTCTTAACTGTCAGAGTGATTGGACACTGGAATGAGTTTTCTTCTACATGGGAGGTTTTTAAGGACAGGTTAGACAAACATCTGTCAAGGATGGTTTAATGATGGTACTTGGTCCTGCTGTGAGTGCAGGGAGCTGGACTTGATGACCTGTTATGGTCCCTTCCAGTTTCTCTGGCCTTCTGTACCCTGGAGGGCTCTTTTAGATCAACTTAACAAGATCGACTTTAAGTTGACTTAAAGTCAACCTTGTTAAGTTGAGTTAAGGTTATGTCTACACTGGAGTGGCAGGTGGCTCAGGGCTGAGCCACCTGTCAATTGTGGCAAGCTGATTGGGGCCAGACAGGGCTCTGAGCCTCCTGTTGCTTGTGGCAAGTGGCTTGGGGACAGATCAGGCCTCAAGCTGCTTGCTGGCAGTGGCAGGAGCCGGCTATGAGTCTCAAACCACCTGCTGGCAGTTGCAGGAGCTGGCTATGAGCCCCCAAGTGGCAAGGGCAGGGGCCGGGTCAGGCCCCTGGAGGTGGATTGGCCTTGGGGCAGGAGGCGGGGCCTGGCCCTGGTCCCTGTCATCTACATTGCGTTATGTTTACTTAATAAAGTCAACTTAATTCTTAATTCAACTTTCAGGGGCAGGTGTTAGTAAGTCGACTTAAGCAAGTACTTAAGTTAACTTAATAAATTCTAAATGTGGCCAGGGAGTTCCTTAGGTCTACTTAAGATGGGTTAAGTTGACCTAGGGCTCCAGTGTAGACATACCCTCTGATTCATAGTTGAGTCTCGTGAACTGGGTGGGGCCTGAGTGCTGCCTCACCTGAGTCGGACTGATTTTCTGTGTGGATGGAAGTGGAGCATGAACTGAAACCTGAGTCAGAGCCTGTCCTTAGTGTGCCCTGTAGTTATACCCCCAGTACCTGACTTTATTAACTGTGAAATTTGCATAGATACACTCCCTTTGTTTGTCTTGTTTGTTTAGAATTCATGGTCTCTAAGACAGGGTGCTGACTTTCATTGTGTATATAAACAATAACACAATGGGGCCTGATCTCATTTGGAATCTCTGCAGGTACTATAGTATAAATCATGTGTTTTGTTAGCTTTTGTACCCAGGGGCGTTGCTGGCCTGGGGAGGGATCCAGGCCCCGCCCCCTGGCTGCAGGCCCCGCCCCCTGGCCAGGGTCAGGGCCCGAAGCCACTGTGGGCGGCTAGGCCCTGCATCCCTGGCTGGGGACGGCGCCAGAAGTGGCCATGGGTGGCAGGGTCCCGCATCCCTGGCCGGGGACGGGGCCGCTGCCATCGCAGGTGGCCGGGCCTGGACTCCTTGCCATGGCTGAGGGCGGCCAGGCCCTGGATCCCCGGCCAGGGATGGGGCTGGAAGTGGGGCACCAGACTCCTTGCTGTGGCCGCGGGTGGCAAGGCCCTGGATCCCCAGCTGGGGATGGGGCCGCTGCGGCCACTGGTGGCTGGGCCCCGGATGTCCAGCGCTGGGATTCGGGGCACATGTCCTGGGTGCCCAGTGCCAGCAATGCCTCTGCTTGTACCTTAACTGAAGGTGCTGGAGTATTTGAAGGCTGAAGTATATAGTTTCTCCCAAATGGTCAGCCATGTGTATACTGTTGAAAACTTCATATAGTTTGTCATTTCAATTGCTCAAATTTGAACAAAATCCTTGAGCTCATTCAGTGTATTCATAAAGAAGTACAGAAGAAGAAAGGAACATCTATGCTTTTTCTTTACAATTCAAATTTAAGGTCAACAATTAATATGCTACTAAAACAGGGAATGAACAGAAAAGCACTTTCATTTTAAGGGGCACTGATATTATGTTATAAATGGCAGAAAGGAGCATTAGAAATATGTTTAGTTTTGTACAAAGCTAGGTTAAATTTTTTATATGCATTCCTTGATTTGGTGAAACATTGAGTATCTTGATTTCAGTCTCAAATATGGTGTATTAGAACTGTTTGAAAGTTTAAACTATAGTTTAAGATTTATGTTTATTCTGTAAAGAATGTTCATAACAAAAGTTGATACTTGATTTGTCTTTATCTTTTCAGCAGATGATTTCTTGGCTATGTCTAGTCTATGCTGTGGCATTTGTTGAATGTGTGTGACAACAGAGCACCAACAGCAATTTACTGTAGATATGATTCTCTTACATCTAGAAAAATTAGTGGGTGATCTGCGTCATTATTTGCATACTCAAGAAGATATTGCTGTAATTTTTAATGACTTTCTAAAGTTTTTAATTTTTAAACACCTTTTGCAGATGCTTTGGTATGCTGTTAAGCCCAGGTCGAAATGTGAAGAACAGTGACATGCATCTACTCGATATGGTAATAGTTGTCTTGTCTAACAAGTTAGAGGTTTGTCTAACAAATTAGAGGATGGAGTTTTCTGGGCTTTTTTGTTTTTTAAAAGGGCCACTTATCAGAGTGTCTGTCAAAATTCAGTTTTTTAAAATCCCAGTTTTGAAATAATTTCCTTTGAAACTTGAAGCTGATATGAGTTCTTCTACCAAAATATTTCTTCCATTATGTGCATATATTGGTTTATTTTTTGGTAGAGCTATATTCATGAATTTTAGACTACTCCCATTGTTTTATTAAATAAAAGCATTTGAAATATTGTTAGCCTGGGGAGGAAGGTATATTTAGAAGAATTAAATGAACTTTACCTAAAAAGTAAGAAAAATAAAAATAAAAGACATTTCAAATGCCAGCTTTGAGAGTATCTGCCGATGGAAGAAAAAAATCCATGCTTAAAGAAAATCATCACTCAAATTAGCAAATAAAGTAGAGCTTTCTATGTTTGTCTGACCTGATTACTTAAATCTAGCAAAGATCTATTGGTAACTTACATCTTCAGAAGAGTTTTGTCATAACTTATTTAAAGCAGGACATTAAAATATGTAACTAATGCTGTTCTTTAAAGAGTCCCTCCTCTGATCTGCCTTATTTTCAAATTATTTGGTCTTGGAATATATCAGTGCATATGCCTTAAATTTCCAGAAGTTTCTGGAAACCCACAGTAAAGGTAACATATACTGTACATTGAGATTGTATATTCGGTGAATCAGAACTTGTCGTAGATCAACATTTATGTACTGTTTGATCTCTTTATATGACTCCTCAAGCTGCATTTTTAAATGGGAAAAGAAATGATGTCTTACTGTCCCAGAATTCAGTGTTGTCAGAATACGTGCTTGACCAGTCATGGAGTAAATGTATTTTAAGGATATATCTGGGCGATAACAATCTCACTGACAGCAGTTTTGCCAATGGGATAGCATTTTTCAGTCTGTGTACAGGCCTCCAGTGTTACAGATCCCCAGAATTGATGCTGGCCCTCTGCTACACCCCCCCCCCCCCACTTGGCCAGCTTTGGAACCATCTCTTGGTGGAGATCCTTCAACATGCTGGGCCAAAAGGATCTTGCTTTTCCTTCAGGGTTGGCAGCATGGCCTTTCTGCCTCCCAAGGCTTGAACCTCTGTGGCTTCAGTACTCCTGCTTCACAATGTGAATCTGTTCAATGAGTCCTGCTACGATAGACTCCTGGTAGAGGCTTGTACGCTCTTCAAGTACTAATGCACCTCATCCGATATTTATAGTTGCACTCAAACAGTTTTTCAAAACGGTAGAGTTTTAGTCAAATGGAACACAACATAAGAAGTCCTTACATTAGCAAAGATTAATTAAGATTAAAGAATAATTCATTCTGGTCATCCCAGACTCCCAGGCAACTATATGGAACTCCATTCTCAGACTTGTGCTTATGCACTCTCTCTCTCATTCTCTCCATCTTTTGTTCCTTAATCAGTTCCTGAGAGAGAGCGAAAGAGTTCTCAGGTACCTCCAGAAACCAAGTTTCTACTCACCCACCTTCCCATCTGTATCTTTTGTTGTTCAGCTGAGGTCTTTGCTTAGCTTCCCTGCTGAAAGGCATGGAATTCCTTGAGTCATTGGAGCTTGCACTGTCTTTCCAGCCCCTTTGTCGATCTGCGTTGATTTCAACCAATTCCTTAAGGACTCTTCATTCCACCCAGACAGGCAGGTGACACATACACATATATCTCAGCCTGCCTGAGAGCAAACGTAATCATTTTCTGGTAATTTGGTAGCAGTGCACCATATAGGAGAAACTGAGGCATACAAGACTCAAAAATACTACAGAAAATGTCCACCCTCAAGCTTCTGATTCCCCATCTGTCACCTCTCTTTGGTGAAGACCTGCCTCTCTCCCCCTCCTTACTGGGGTTTTTCCAGGCTGCAGAGTTCCCATAGCAAGGCAGATAGTAGGCCTGCAGTTTGTAGCCTCTGATAAGAAAACTAAACAGCATAATTGCCCATGGTTTTAAGTTGGCACACAGCTTTTTCTAAGCAAGCACATTTATTCTTAAGATAAATTATTAATGTGAAAGCATATTAAAAACAGTAAAAGTACCATCACATACTCTAATAAGATTATCAGAGATCACTCCCTCCCATCCCCAAGGCTATGTCTAAACTTGGCATTTCAATTCAAATTATTGAATTCAAATTAGTCACTTCAAAGGAATAATTATTAATTTGAATTCAGTAAATTTGAATTGGTATGGCCCCACACCAGAAACGCCGATTTGAATTGGCATGTCCATGGACTGGGCTTGCCAGTTCGAATGGGGGGGGGGGGGCACCATGTGAAGTGTGGCAAGATGGCTGTGGAAAACAGCCACTGCCACAGCCAATCCCTGGAGCTGGGGAGGGGATGCTTTTCCCTGTGCCCAGCTCAGTGTGCCGGAGCCTGGCAGGGGAAGTTTCCCCTGCAATGGGGCAGGGAGGGGGCTTCTCCACAGGCAGCCGCCTGCCAGGAAGATACCCCAGCAGGCGGCTTCTGCAGCACTGGCCACCTGTGGGGAACGCACCCCAGTGCGTGGCTCCATCAGCATCCAGCAGGAATGGAGCTGCCTGCGGGGCTGTGTTCCCTGCAGGTGGCCAGTGCTGCAGAAGCCACCTGCGGGGGTGTCTTCCCTGCTGGCGGCCAGCACTGCAGAAGCCGCCTGCTGGGGTGTCTTCCCGGTGGGCAGCCAGTGGGGCTGGAGAGGGGGCTGGAGTCCCTGTCCCCCACCAGAGGACAGGAACCCCATTGCTCCCCCAGCCCAGTATGGCTGGGGGGAGGGAGGTGAAGGTACCTTTGGGGCTGCTGGCGCCAGGTGCTGAAGGGCTGGTCTTCCTCCTAGGGTGCATGGCACCCTTGGAGGAAGGTCATCCCTTGTCAATTTGAACTACTGGGTTCGAATTGACCCTGACTTTGATGTGAAACTAGGTTTGATTAATTTGAAGTCAGCGTTCATCAATTTGAACTGAGGAGTGCCTCGGTTCGAATTGATGAGAGCAGGTATGTCCATGCACTTAATAGAATCTGAATTGATGACAATCTATTTGAATTCTGCTCTTAGTGTAGACATGCCCCAAGGGTTCTGATTGATGTCAGTCCTTTCAACCTAAAAACTGAGGGCCTCCCTTTGAATAGAAGGTACCTGTTTGCTATATCGGAAATAGCCTTAGACTCAGTTTAAATTTTGGCTATGTATCCAAAAATCTTTTTAATGTCTGTTGACCTCTTAAAAAATCCAGTTTGAACTAGGATAGGGAAACCTCCCCCCTCAGATGGTGTTTCTTTGGAGGTGTTACAGCTCGACTGAATTTGCTTAATCACCCCATGTTTTTCTTAGTTCATGGAGCATTCTAGTTATCCTCCCACATGCAGTTGTTGACCCACGATGATATGTAGATTTGAAACAGTAAACTCTCCCAAAGATATTGTAGGTAATTGCCATATCTGTCACACTGTCTTATAATACATCAGATTTGGTTGAGGCCAGAACATCATGAAGGTGCATAATGCATTTGGTGACCTCAGTTTAGGTTAGCCACACAACAGCATGAGAATTAGCTATACCTTAATTGATGACTAAAATGAGTACTAAAAATATTCATTGATCAGAGAATAAGTCAAAATAAGCACTGCCATAAGAAGACATAGTTTGATTAAAGTCGGTGAAAGTGTGCCCATTTATAATAAGGGCTAAATTTTGCCCCTTGATTGTAATTAAATATTGAGGGAAATTGTACTAGAAACCATATGTAGAAGGTGTAAAGAAGTTGCTCAAGACAAGCAGTTGCCAGTTGAAGATTGTCCTTTTGTGCTGGTTTCACCGTATTAGGATGTCAAAATCTGTAGCAGGGGTGGCCAAACCTATGGAACTCAAGAGCCGCGCAAGTCGATTATTAAATCTTCAAGAGCCGCACTGAGGCGTATAAACAGATTTTTACCTACTCCAAAATTACTAAGCTTAAAATTCATTGGGCACTTTAATTTTATTGTAAAAATAGGGCAAATATTGATCCTACTAATGTCAGATTCTAATAATTATTTAGGCTTACCATGAAACTAGGCCTATACAGTAAAAACTGCTGTCACTAGATGTAGAACACTATAGGCTTGTGGCAAGGTTTTTTTTTTTTATTTAAAATCTGGGCAGTAACTTGCAAAACTCTCTCAGATGCTGATCTCTAAGTATTGCACAATGTTTTGAATTGTGGAATATGATGCTTGACAGCAGTAAGTTGTGCCAAAAACCAAAAGTAATCTACATTCAGTTTTAAACTTCTCCCCTTTGTATTTTCATTTCTTAGTGTTCCACATCATGTTTAGGACTTGTAAAACGATTTTATTTTGTGAACAAGTATGCTGCATTAGGGCCTATGAGAAAATCTAAACATGCTATGGCTTCTCTGAATGTGTCATGCTTCCCTCCCTCATCCCTGTTGCTGCTTCCCTGAAGTCTCTTACCATGCTGCTGCTTCTCTGCTCTCCCCAACCATGCTGCACTTCTGCTCCCCACCCCACCAAGGCCCCAGCCATGCCCCTGCTTCCCTGCCAACATTTCTGCCAGTAAACTTGTTCACTAAAATACTCATGGACAGTGGAAACAAAAGGTCTGAGGACTCAGTCAGACACGATTAATTTTAAAATGAGAGTAATAGTAAGGGAAAACCTTGCTCTCATCTTAATCCTGTGAAGAGATGCACACAGGGACACTTTTTCAACTGTTCAGAATCACAACAGATCCATGAGAATTTATGGGGACAGAAAGTGCAAGATCAGAGCCTGTTTCAGTAAGTGCTTTGGAGTCCATGCTCAGAGGGTATTATGGAAAAAATCCCATTGAGTTTATTCAGTTTGGGGTCAGGCCCTGTATAAATTCTAAATATCATTATTTGGTTTTTATAACACAAAGTAAAATCTTTATTGGTGAGAGATTTTTTTCAGAAAGTTTACAACACAATTTTCCATCCTCAGCCCTTCACAACAATTACTCTCTTGTCTAATGGGCTTAGATGCCCGTAAGAGTCATTCATGAAGACTGCACTGAAATATAAATGAATTTTGACTACTGGTATACAGCAAAGAAAAATTAATATATGTTGAATGCTGTTTAATCAGTGGAAGTATAGTGCTGCTATTGAACTTTGCAGTGAATGTAAATTATCTTGGTAATTGACTTAGGTATATTAACTAAAATTTTCTTATAAAATAAATGTACTAGCAGTTCCTTCTGCAAACAGATGACATACTGATGTCTCAGGCTCACTTGTTCAATGGACTTAAGGAATTTTTTTTTTCTAAAGTCAGTTTTCAGTAGTGGTGGTCTATCCTAAGTCCAGATTATTTTGCATGCTGAAAATGAACCATGATCCATAATAAGTACTTGTAACATTCTTTAAATTAATAGAGGGTTTTTTTGGTAACCTTTTGAGAGCAGTCAGTGGTTTTGGATGTAACACTTGTGTCAGTTTTCAGTCATTTCTGATGATTCTTATTTAATTCTCAAAATAGAAATACAAGAGAAATAATTTTGCATTATATTACAATATCTGGAAATGCCAGGTGATTTTTAAAAAAGAAAATTAATTTACAATTGCTTTTCAGGTTTCAATTGCTAATTATCATCACTTATCTGTACTATTGTAGACTTGTTCTTGAGCAATTTATGTTGCCAGTTTTAAAAATATTTACCCAAAAACAATATCAAAAAAGAAAAGTATTTAAAAAATCATGCACTGATCTAATTAAAGACTGTATCATTATGCACACAGACAAGGAGGGTAGAATTAATATTGTGGGGGTAAACTGTAGAATCTGGCAGGTACTTGCTCTGGGTGCTTGTCTTTCCCTGTTAGCTCAGACAATGCTGCTCTTCTCCTCCCGGCTCTCACCACGCTGCTTTTTCCAGCTGGTGAGGCTCTCTCAATGCTGCCCCTCCCCTCCCTTCCCGGCTTTGACCAGTCTGCTTTTTCGCTGCGAGCTCTCCTAGGGCTGCCCCTCCCCCAGCTCTCACCACGCTGCTTTTTCCTGCAGCTGTCACAATGCTGCTTCTCTGCTGCCGGCTCTCACCCTGCCGCTGCCTTTCTGCGGGCCCCGATGATTGCAGATTTCTCACTTCTGGCTCCTGCCCTGCCGCCCTTCCCTCCTGCGCTCTCCCGGGAGCCGCAGTTTTTCTTTAAAGAGCCGCAGTTTGGCCACGCCTGATCTATAGCCATCAATTCCAATAATCAGTGAAGGAGCTTGCTGACATGCAATTGGTAAATGTAATTAGCTTTTCAGTGTTATGCTAGGCATATATGCCATAATTTTCAAATATACATAGTTAAAATAAGATACCTACATTCATGCTTGGACATATAAATAATCTGACTTTTTCTAGATACTCAGAAACAATGAATCTCTCATTTACTTCATTGGAATTTAATATTTTGTTCATAACTATTAGTTGACCTTCTTCAGCTTTTATCTTTTTGTAAATGCAAGACACAATTAATAGTTTCTGTAACATTTTAATGTTTGAGTTTTGATTATTGTTCTATAATATTGAAATCTCAAGGTCTTCAAGAAGTGTTTTACTTGAACTGATCAGGTACCACACCTCAGTACAATAACCTAGATTTATTCCCACTCCTTTTATGTCCCTCTGGTTGATGATTAGGAGTCAATTCCGGTGTATTTCTTAGTGTGCAGCTAAGGTCGATGACATTAAATTGTTTTAGTATGGCCCCTCTACCAGTGAAGGCACAATTTTCCTAGATTCTGACTAAATATCGCTCTTTCTCCAAAATGTGAGTTGTCAGCATGAAAGATAATTCCCAAAAACATCATGGTAAAGTAATTTTTAGGAGTCAGGATGACATTACTTTTTTCCCCCCTTAGGAAAAGTAATCTTCCTCAAATGAGATTTGACTTAACGTTGAAAATTTCCAGTGGTGCTTTGACATCTTCAGAGCATTCTATATGTCCCATATGAGCAAGTCAAAAAGATATGTCAGTGCAGTGAAAGACACTTCACAATGGTGGCACATCTCAGAGGGTTGGCTTTGGCTCTGGCTCAGATGTTGAGGGTGTATTTTACTCCCTGTGAAGTTCAGAGCAATGCACCTTGATGTGGTGTCTACCACCTGTTGTCTTCACTGACATCCAAATCCTCAGTCACTTTAAAGGATTCTTCTTCCTGGCCTGCTGCAACCTGTTTTTGTCCTAATGAGAGCTCCATTTTTTTCTCTGTTTAAAAAAAAAAAAATCATGCTGATGACAAAGTGGGACTAATTGATACACGCTTAAGCCAAGAATAGAATATGCAAATATTGGGCACACTTATGGAATCGTATTTTTATGTTAAGGTGGAAGGGACTTCAATAGCTTATCTACTCCACTGCTCTGAACTGAGGCATCAGAAAGTATCTGTAGACTATCCCTGAGAGGCATTTACATAAACTTTTCTTAAAAACCTCTAGTGACCTGGGATTCCATAATCTCCTGAGGTTGACCTGTTGTAGGGCATACCTATAGAGTTAGAATTCTTTTCAGAATACCTCACCAAAAGTCCCTGGATGTAAAAGTGAGCAAATTATTTCTTTTCTTATCCTTGGTTGGCATGAAGAACAGCTTATCATGATCCTCTTTATAATAATCTTTTTCATATTTAATCACTTATGATGTTCCCTCTTGAGCTGGGTCAAGTGAAATGTTTTGTTCAACCCATCTCAGTGTTTTTCATTTCAGTTTGGGATATTTTAACCAAAATCTATGAAGACTAGCGTGACCTGAAGTGCCTAGGATAGCTCACACAGAAAATGCCAAAGGCAGGGCAGGCTGCAAAAAGGAGAGCAGTTTCTGCCAAAACTGGTTGTTAACACTGAAATTGTATTCACCAGCCAATCACACAGCCCCCTTATTGCATTTCAGTCTCTGGCTCCAAATCAGCAGCTAGTTCACTAAACATGAGTTAATTAAAATTCTATTTCCTTTATAAAAAGATATTCTGATCCCTAAAGGATCAGTTACTTTACCAGATTAATATAGATTTGGATCTTACCCAAAATACCACACTGCCAGTCAATTCTTTAGAATCTAACGTTAGTTTTATTAGAAAAGAAAAGAAACCAGAGATTTTAAAAGATCAGAACAGTCAGATACACACACGTTACTTCAGAGTCCATATATGTCAGATTCTTGCCAGTATTGATGAGTTTACTGGCTTGTAATTTTACTCTGGACCAAATCCAGAACCTGCATGATTTTCAGTCCTTTGTTCAAAGCTTCATCTGTATAGAAGTTGGTCCAAAAGTAAGAAGCAAGAATGAAGACAAAATGGAGATGTGAAACTGCCTTTTATTTCCTTTGCCGTGGGGCTTGTCCCAAACACAAGCTCACAGAACATGGGCATGGAGTGGCACTTGGACTTCTCTGTGCACAGGCGTATCCCTGTATGTTCTGCAGACTCTTAGGCATAACCCTTGGGTTCTCTCCCTGGGCTACTGTACAGCTGGTTGCCCTTGATGGATCTTCGAGCAGGCTGGATAATATTGATGCTAATCTTGCTAGGGGCTGCCACCTAATGGCACAGCACAAGTTTTAGATGCAGATATATAGCACAATAGAAGGATGATGCATAAATGTAGATAAGCTTATAATTAGCAGATTCTAAATTTTGCAATGATACCTTATACAGCATATGGTATAAGATTCATTACAATTCAGTTATATTGGTATTAAAAATATTATAAGTGGTCATCCATACAGCAGGAAGAAGAGGTAGAGATGAGAGGTGCTTATGACCTTATAATTTTCAGTCCGGTGGTTAGCATAGTCTCCCATGATGTAGCAGATCATGGTCCAGTTTTCTGCCACCACCTGAAGAATGGAATTTGAACTTGAGTCACCCACATGGCATGAGAAACCACAAGCCATGAGACTGTGAAATAGTCTCATGAGAATCCTCACTTTCTCCATTTTTGTTCATTGTGGCAGTTTGTAGTCATCCATGATTGCAGTGAATAGTCACTGGGCCAAAGAAAGCGTGTGAAGATGGATTCTATAGCCAAGTACTTAGGTCACCTGCAGGGCTGAGTTAAGGGGCCCTAGGCTGCCCAGGCCTCACAACAACCCCCCATCCCCACAACTGTGGCAGCCAGCTTGGGAGTGATGCAGGGATGCATCTGGGGTTGCCTGGCAGACCTACTAACCAGCAGGGCCAGCACTTGGTGCCAGAAGAGGCCTGGGCAGGGCTCTGGGCCAGAGGCCGTGGTCTACAATGCTCCTGCCCCAGGCGGGCTGGCTGGGAATGGTGCTGGTCAGACTGGTGCATGCAGCAGTGCTGCAGGGGTGGGGTTGGCTTGTGGGGTGGCTTCCAGGGCCTGGAGCACTATTGGGCTGTCACGCTGGGGCATCTGGGAGCCTGGTAGAAGACCTGTCAGACTAGCTAGAGTCACAGGGGCCTGTCTAGTTGCTGTGCTGGCCCAAGGAAGGCCAGATTTTTGTGGGGCTGCGGGGCTCCCCTTTAAGTCACGGTTTGGGGCTGCAACCCTTAAAGCCCCTGTCTTAATCTGGCCCTGGTCACCTGTTTAGGATATTGGACACACAGGTTCAAGTATCTGCTTCTCATCAGGCACAGAGATAAAATGAACCTAGGCTACATTCCCAGAGACTACAGCTCAGTGGGGAGAACAAGTTCTTTGAGCAGTGTCCCTGCTGCTCCACTGTAGGTGTTTGGCTGTGCCCGCACCCGACATCAGAGACTTTTACAGCAGAATCCCTAGGGAGGCCGTGTGCAGCCAAAGGGCTCGCGACCACTTTTCCGCCGTTTGGAAGCCCCCCCCCCCCCGCCAGTTCCTTCTCAACCACCGGTTGCTCCGCGTCCGTACTACAGCAGCTCCATAGCCTCACTTAGTGTAGTGTTTGTTAGTTATTTGGTTATTTCTTTCATTGTATATAGTTGATTAGTTAGTTGCTGTTCCTTGGGATGTTGAACTGTAAAAAAAAAAAAAAAAAAAAACAAAAAAACCCCCCAAAACCATTTTCCTCACAGACTGTAACGCTCTCCACAGCGGCAATGCAGACCGCCTCTGGATTCAAGCAGTGTGCTGCTTGTAATGATCCCATGCCTGCCTCAGACGGGCATGAGAAGTGTGTAAAATGTTTAGGAGAGGGGCACCTGGGTCATTCCTGCCCTCAGTGCGCCAGCTTAAAATCGAGGACTAGGAAGGAGAGGAGCAGAAAACAGCTGAGAAAACTCATGGAAGGAGCTCTCTGCCTGGCATCGGACCCCGGTGAGTCACCGCTCAGAGAAGTGGCTATAAAGAGGGCTTCCACCTTGTCATCGCCGGTCCAAGCAAAGAAGGGCAAAGCCAGCCATAACCGCCCGGGGTCTAGGAAGGCTGTTGGATCCTCCAAAAAACCCCTTGACAGGGCGAATGCACACCCATCAGGCTCATCAGCAGAGCGGGGATTAAGAGTGGTTCCGGTTGGCTCTGTGCCAGAACTGCAGCTGTCTTCCCTGGGGCCGATGATAACGGCCGGTATACCGATGCCACTGGTGGCCTCGATGCCACCTGCCACTGGCGTGTTAACCGTGGCATCGCTGCCTGAGGTGCCCACAGCCATGGCGCCATTGTTCATGGTGCAGGACACCCTGCTGCCAGCGCCTATGCCACCGGTGCTGCCCATGCAGAGCGCGCCACTGCTGCCACCTCAGCTGTATGCCCACATGGCAGCATCATTTAATCAGATCTTAACAGTGCAGCCTCTGCACTGCCCTCCCTTGGCTCCTCCCTCCACTGTACCAGCGCCAGGGATAGAACAGCTCAGCTCAGCTAAGCTGCAGTCTCCTCCTCGCAGGCATAGGAGGAAGATGAAGCACTGTCTGAGGGATGACTTCTCTTCAAGTTCCTCAACGGGGTTTCCCCCTGTGTATGGGATGCAGTCCTCAGATGAGGATGATAGATCTGCATCTCCACTGTCTTAATAACAATCAAAGTATATTTCGGAAGGGGGCGCTCATACCGATGGAGGTCCACCGCAACAGACAACTATGCAGCCCCAGCAGGCCCAGACGTGGCCCTGGTTAAATATGTCATGGTACCCGTTTTCTCACCAGGGGATACCATGGGTGTCATGGCTGAACTGGCTACCCTATATGAATGCTCCACCACAATTACAGGCCAGGCAGAACAGCCCGGCCATAACGACCCCGGCACAAGGCAACCATAACAACCCTCAGGGTTTCGAAATTCCCCCGAGTTCGGATCCCAGTGACGATCCACTGCCTTTGGGGGATGATGCTAGGCAGTTCCAGGAGCTTTTTAAGTGGGTTGTGGCAACATTAGAATTACCGGAGCAGAATGTGTCTATGTCTAGACACAAATTATACAGGATCCTACAATCCACCACCTCATCCAAAGTCTCCCTCTCCGTGGATGAGGGCATTATAGCCAATGTCTATCGTCTGGCACAGCCCGGCCTCAGCACCACCTACTAATAAGAAAACAGTCAAACGTTATTTTGTCACCCTGACCAATAATGAGTTTCTTTTCTCTCATACGCAAGCAAACTCATTAGTGGTGGATGCAGCGAACCAGAGGCTGAAGTAAGCACATAATAGAACCACTCCGTCGGACAAGGAGGACAAGAAGATGGACCTCCTGGGGAAAAAGATGTACACGTCTGCCACACTGCAGTTGAGGATTGCAAACTACGCCACCCTCTTATCAAATTATAGTCACAACAATTATTCAAAGCTATCAGATTTTATTGGTTCGATCCCAGAGGATAGGAGGGAGTGTTTTAATTCCATCATTCAAGAGGGACTCTTGATATCCAGAACAGCTCTCCAGGCGGCACTGGACATAGCAGACACGGCTGCTAGGACGGTGGGATCCGCAGTGGTCCTTCGTCGATCTTCCTGGCTCCATGTGGCAGCTTTGCTGAGACAGCTTCAGTCGATCTTGAAGACCTTCCATTCGACAGGAACAAGCTGTTTGCACAAAAGACGAATGAGATTATGCATTCGCTCAAGGATTCAAGGGGCACCCTTCGAACACTGGGTATTCAGGGACCCAGACCTAGATTCAAATACAACAGGTACCACCCAAATTTTGGTAATAGATACCCCTACCAGCAGCAACATAGGAGATTTGAGAGCACACGGTTTAAACAAACAAATTCGAGGCGTGGGCAAAATCCACAAGCCTCCTCCAGCCTGCAACAAGCGGGGGCTAAGCAGCAATTTTGAGCCATCGGTCAAGGGTGTGCTTAGCCATTCAAAGACCCAAGACAGCACTAACATCAGAGATTCCCTCCTTTTTAAGGAGAAGTTGACTCCATTCCTGCACCGATGGTCTGCCATCACATCCAACAGATGGGTGTTGGAGATAATTAACACTGGATACCTCATCCCTTTCTCATCTAAATCTGTTCCCAAAACCCCTTCCCCGTCCCTTTTCAGGGACCCCTCTCACATACAAGTTCTACGTGAAGAAATAAACACCCTGTTAAGCATTGGAGCAATAGAGGAGGTACCTTCTCGTTTGAGGGGAAGGGATTTTATTCTCAATACTTTCTAATGCAGAAGAGAACAGGCGGTTGGAGGCCTATCCTAGATCTTAGAGGCCTCAACAGGTTTATCAGATTTCACAAGTTTAAGATGGTACCTCTGTCTAACATCCTTCTTTCCCTAGAACAAGATGACTGGCTGGCGTCCCTTGATCTCAAAGACGCATATTTCCACATCTCCATTCACCCCGCGCACAGGAAATTTCTCTGTTTCGTTTTTCAGGACTGTCATTACCAATTCAATGTGCTCCCTTTTGGCCTCTGTATAGCCCCCAGAGTTTTTTTTTCAAAAGTCATGGCAGCAGTCATAGCTCATCTACGGACGCAGGGAATAGTAATTTTCCCCTACTTGGACGACTTTCTGCTGAAGGCTCGGTCACTTCCGGAGGCCCAACAAGAAGTGACAATTACAGAGGGATTTCTCCCTGGGGTTGACAATCAACTACAAAAAGTCTTCCATGCACCCGGCACAAGAGATCCAGTTCATAGGAGCAACAATTCATACACCCTCATGCAGGGCATTTCTTGCGGACGACCTAGCTGCGGCCATACTAAGTACAGTGGCAAATGTCTGTCCTTCCACTACAGTAACAGCGCTTACATGCATGCAGCTGCTGGGGCATATGGCGGCAACGACTTACCTTGTTCCCAACGCAAGACTACACGTGAGACACCTGCAGATATGGTTCCTGAGGAACTTCATACCACACATACACTCGAAGCACTGTATATTCTCCATTCCAAAAACAATAAAGGACACTCTTACATGGTGGGCCTCGCCAGGAAACCTGCGTCAGGATGTCCCCTTCCACCAGAGGCCACCAGCTCTTCTGCTTGTAACCGATGCCTCCCTTACAGGATGGGGGGAGTGCATGTGGGGAACCTGACGGTGCAGGGCAAGTGGGCGTGTCATGAGAGGCAGTTACACATAAACCTTCTCGAATTATGCGCAATAAGGAATGCTTGCAGACACTTCCTACCCATGATATCAGGGAAGAGCATAAAGGTGCTGACGGACAATATTGCGGCGATGTATTATATCAGTCGACAAGGGGGAGCTCGTTCCCTGTCAATGTGTGGAAGCCCTCAAGTTATGGAATTGGGCTATACGCCATGGAATACAACTAGCGGCAGTATACTTACCTGCCAAGCTCAACACAACGGCAGACGGGTTGAGCAGAAACTTCGCGAAACCCCATGAATGGGAACTGGGCGATGCAGTTCTCACAGACATTTTCCAGAGGTGGGGGTCAGCCATCAATAGACCTGTTTGCGACACACAACAACAAGAAGCGTGTCTGTTTTTGTTCAAGAGCACGACTCGGTCAGGGGTCATTGGGGGATGCATTTGTAGTAAAAAGTGGGATTGGACTCTACTATATGCCTTTCCCCCGATCCCAATGATATCCAAAACACTTAAAAAGATAAGGAAAGACAAGGCAACAATTGTACTCATAGCCCCGGCATGGCCAAGGCAAACGTGGTACTCCTCTCTACTCGAAATGTCAATAGCCATACCAATCACCCTTCCACTTGTACTGAACTTACCCAGAACAAAGGGAAAATTCGGCATACTTACCTGAACAGCCTTCATCTCACAGCCTGGCTCCTAGATGGCTCAATGACCTGGAACAACAATGTTTGGATAGAGTACAACAAGTGTTGTTAAATAGCAGGAAGCCAGCAACCAGGTCAACTTAGCTGCAGAAGTGGAGGAGATTTGCTGTTTGGTGCCAAGAGCATCACCTTTCACCACAGTCCACCCAGATCCCAGATGTGCTTGAGTACCTCCTGGGCCTGAAGGAAAAAGGACTGGCTACAACCACTATTAAAGTTCACTTAGCGGCCATCTCGACCTTTCATGAGCTGGTGGGTGGCTCATCCTTATTTTCTCACCAAGTGGTCAAACAATTCATGAACGGTGTACAAAATACTTACCCGGATGTTAGACCTCCAGTCCCTCCGTGGGACTTGTCTCTGGTGCTCAGATCTCTTACTAGACCGCCCTTCGAACCACTAGCATTATGCTCATTACTCCATATGTCAATCAAGGTTTCATTTCTAGTAGCAATTGCAGCAGCTAGGCGAGTTGGCGAAATAGTGGCCCTGATGGTGGGGCCTCCGTTCACTACCTTCACAAAGGACAAGGTGTCCCTGAGGCCACATCGGTAGAAATTTAGGAAGGTCTCTTCGGCCTTTCACATGAACCAGAGATTACACCTACCAGTTTTCTGCCCGAAATCACACAAGAATCCGACAGAGGCTGCGTTGCATACCCTAGATGTTAAGCGCTCAGTAGCCTACTATATAGGCAGAACAAAAACTTTCCGCAAAGCTCCCAGACTATTTGTCTCAATTACAGAAAGGTCCAAGGGTAATCCAATTTCAAAGCAGAGACTATCTAAATGGATCATTACTTATGTCCGCATCGTGTATGACAAGCATGGTTTGGAGCCTCCGCTCTCACTTAAAGCCCATTCTACTAGATCAATTTCCAGTTCTACAGCATTTTTTTAATAATGTTCCCATCATAGACATTTGTAGGGCAGCTATATGGACATCCACTGATACCTTTATAAAGCACCATATAACTAATACTGATGCCTTGGCGGATGCATCCGGGGGGCTTGCAGTGCTTAATACGGCTGGCAGGGCTAACTCCGAAGTACCTTCCACCATCTGACATACTGCTTGGCTGTCACCTACAGTGGAACAGCAGGGACATTGCTCAAAGAAGAAACAGAGGTTACTCACCTTTTCGTGCAGTAGCCATGGTTCTTCGAGATGGGTGTCCCCGCACTGCTCCACTTCCCTCCTGCCTCCCCTCTACTTTGGAGTAACCTTTGTCAGGGGTCTCCATGGTAGAGAAGGAACAGCCGGGGGGGGGGGGGGTGCGCGTTCCAAATGGCGGGAAAGTGGTCGCGAGCCCTTTGGCTGCGCACGCCCTCCGTAGGGATTCTGCTGTAAAAGTCTCCGATGTTGGGTGCGGGCATAGCCAAACACCTACGGTGGAGCACTGCGGGGACATGCGTCTTGAAGAACTGTGGCTACTGCACGAAAAGGTGAGTAACCTCCGTTTATAAAAAGGGCACAGCCACTAGCCTGAAAAACTGAAATGTTTTGACAATGCCATACTGTTTTTTGATTGGAAAAAGTCACAACGATTTGGAAATGTTTGTTGTTGTTGAAACTATTTGAGAAACTTAATGTGAATTTGCAAATAGTTTGTGATTGCCTGATATTGCTTTTTTCAGTGAATGAACTGTTTACCAAAAAAATTTCACTCAGTTCTTTTGAGCACTGCAGATTAATTACCCAGCTCCCTGACAAATTTGGTGCACAATGGATGATATGTGTCTTCTCAAGATCTAGGGAGGGTTCTTTTTGGAAGACCTCCTTGATATGAGCAGTAAAGTTGTTTTAAAATGGGGAAAAGGCTTCAAGAGTCTAGTGTTTATGTGCATGTGATCACAGGCCTGATGAAAGCCTGTATACACAATCCTGTGTTCAGACTTGTATCTCCCAAGATTGAATTTTTTTTCTTAAAGAAATGGAGGACACTGCATGGCATTGTCTTTCAGTGCAAACGGAACGAGATGCTAACACACACTTTAGTTCATGCATGTGTGTGTGTGTGTGTGTGGGGGGGGGCTGTTTTGCATCTGCACATTGTTCTGAAATGTGGCCCTAAGGTTTAAGGTTTAATTCTCAAAGAAATCTACTTCAGTGGTAGCACGTACAAATCTATCAGCCAGTTGCCCACAGGAAAGCAGGTGCAACAGGTACAGTTGCACAAAGAGAGATTTTTTTTCCTGTCCCCCTTCCCAGATATTTGGATATTGATGAGTTCTTCAAAGACTTTTTTTCCCTAGTTTTTATTCTGAACGCTTTCTCCCTTTGTTGTTTGGCTTGTTAACTCCTGCAAAGCCACTTCTCCTGATCCTATCCTCCATGTCTGTTTTCATCTACCTCAACCTTTCATTCCATTCATTGTCTCTTCTCCCTTCATTTGTTTGTCCAATTCCTCACTCCAAAATAGTGAAATAGAAAGGCAGAAACACTCTCTCTCAGAATAAACTACTATAAAAATAATTGAATTAAATGAAAATGTTTGCAGCTCTGATATTAATCTTTCTGCTTGTATGTCGTATCTTTACCTCCCTGCTTATCTTGCTGTTCAGATTTTTAAGCGCTTTGGGGCAAGGGGCTGTCTCACCAAACAGTTCCTAACACAACTGGGTCACACATACTAGTTGGTATCTGCCAATCTAATGAAAACAATACATGTGTTTGTTCCAAGGAGTCCATGGGAAAGAGCTGTGATGGAAGAGCTTATGTTATTACTGGAATGTGGAATCCGAATGCACCTACCTTTCTAGTACTTAATGAAGAAACACCTAAAGGTAACTAACTGATCTTTGTTAGTAATGCTGTTTGCTTGCTTAAAAATTAATTACCATGGTAAAGAATATTTAGCTTCCTTTAATACATGTTTTTTCTCTATTACTCACTGAGACCATGCCGCATACTTCAGTGTAATAGCAACAACATGGTAACCCCAAACACCTCCTTCAGAATTACAGCCTCATAGTGTTAGGAACTATACTAAGACAAACTATATAAAGAATTGTTCAAAGTGATATTTGCTCTTGTTGCTGGTCAGAACTCTGTAGATGAGCAATGTCTGAGGTCACAGGCAAGTTCCCCTGGGGATCAGAACTTTCAATCCCATGGGTATTTAGGAGTTATTTCTTCACCTCTTTTAGTGTTTAGTTGAATCTGGAGCTCATATTCCTCTTGTACCTTGATTTTGGCCTTTAAAGTAGTATTGATTTCTAGGGCAGCCTAATTATTCTTCTTGTTGGGGTCTTTTTTAGGGGCTTTTGTAGCATTTTAAAGTTCACTACTTTTTGTGTAGTGTAGGTGTGGTTCCTGCAGTGCAGCTTGACAAACATTTCCAATTCATGAATTGGCTGTATTTTGTTTCCACTTTCCATTTTTGGTCTGATCACATGACTGTTCCAGTTGAGTGCATTTGTTATTGCCCCGGACGCTGTATCAGATTGCTGATGATTAAAATTAACACTTATTTTAAGACCTGTGGTTTTTTTTGTAATTGTAAAGTAAGGTATATGGGGGATCTTCTTTGTAACTTACAAGACACGGGCATCATTCATCCATTTGGCACCTGGATGCTGAGAGGGACCAATGGAAGATGATGTAGGGCGCTGGTTCCCAGCCTGTGGTCCAAGGACCACTGGTGGTCAGTGAGGGTACTGCAGGTGGTCCATGGGGGAGGCAGGGAAGATAATTACTGCAGGGAAATGTACTGTGATGAGTGCAATAAGTTTGAGTGAGCATATATGTCATTAGAAATAGCTGGGTTTTTAATATCTCTTGATATGCAAGTTTGACTCCCATCAGCCATAGGCTTCTCTGTTAAAAAATGTTTTAAATGGCTTGTTTACATGGTGATCTACAAAAGCTTGTAGTGATGATGTAGTGGTCCATATAAGGGAAAAGGTTGGGAACCGCTGCTGTAGGGGATGTCTTGACACTCGGTATCTGACTTCTTATACTGCTCACTCTTTAAATGTTCGATTGCATCTTCAGAGTTGTTACCTGACCCAGTGTAATTTTCTAGTCATTTGACCTTGGCTTATGGTTCCAGTCCAGTTTTTTTATTTCCCTTCCCTCTTCTAATCCCATATGGAATGTTTTGCCTACGTACTAGTACATGCTTACTTGTGTGAGAAAACTGCCAGAATTATTTGACATTAAAGGAGAATATTCCATTGGCTATCCTGTATTTCATTCTATGTGGCTATAGAAGATCTAAAACTCAGGTCAAAGGCATATGTGCTGCAGAATCAATAGACGGATTTAATAGGAAAGGATTTGAACCCTAAACGGCTGTCTATTTCTGTGATTTTACTGAATCCTTTGAGAAACTGGTTCTTTTTGAAACCAATTGCATTGTGAGTGTGAATGTATTTTTATGTTCCAGATAAACGTGTGTACATGACTGTGGCAGTGGATATGGTTGTCACGGAAGTGGTAGAGCCAGTCCGCTTTTTGCTGGAAACTGTTGTTCGTGTGTACCCAGCTAATGAGCGTTTCTGGTATTTTAGCAGAAAAACCTTCACAGAAACCTTCTATATGAAGCTAAAACAGGTACAGCAGTGTTTTCTAATAAGAATACCTTTCTTAAGGAAAAATTGACTTTTTGAGAATTAGATCTACCTTTTTATAATTATTTGTTTCTGTAAGTGTTTGCAAGACACGTGGCTTGCACCTGCACTAGGCTTAAGCAGACTAAGTGATTGCTATGTGACAGCAGCTCAAGTGGGCTCTCTATTTGCTTTTTATCATGTGTGTGTGAGTGTAGGTGTGCAAGAGAGAAAATATTGCTGCTTAGTGCCTCCAGTGGGCTAGCACCATTTCTGTAATGGTGATAAACAATACCATTTTAAAAAGATCAATCCTTAGAAAGTCTTAATTTTATCACTTTATCTTTTATCTAGTTTTTTTATAAGCACACTCACATATAAAATAAGTAAAAGTAATTACCGTATACAATCGGGTATAAGCCGATCCGGGCACAAGCCAACCCCCCCCAATTCTGGGCCCAAAAAAGAAGCTAAAATTGGTGGCCCTGGGCTCCCCTGGCGGCTTTCCGGGACTCCCCGCCCCCCCCCCCCAAATGCTTGAGCCCTGCCGCTCCTTCCGTGGCCTCCCTGAACACCCCCCCCCCCCCAAAGCCTCCCGGCTGCCCCATCAGTTTCCCCAACTCTCCGACTCCCTCCCCAACCCCTGGTCCCTGCCACCGCTTCCGTGGCCTCCCTGAATTCCCCCCCCTCAATGGTCGGGCCGGCCCCCCCCCCCCCGGCCCCCTTACATCGCCGCTCCAGATGCCAGGGCCCCTTCATCACTCTAGCCCCAGCCTGGCCAACTGCCCAAGATGGCTGCCCGGGAACACTGGGGCTCCAGCTTGTCACACGGTCTGGGAAACTCCTGGGAGGGGCTGTCTACCGTATTCTCTTGAGTATAAGCCAAGAGCCTGTTTTGAAGCCAGTTTTCAGGCACAAAATTTTCGGCTTATATGCGATGGTATACAGTAATTAAACTTGCTCTGGTGAAATGTGTTGTAGGTCACAGATCTAGTTTGATTACAAATTCATAGGTTCAGCTTGGTTACTCTGCATATTCTCTAATATTCCTTTTCATGATAATCAACGAAAGGTCCATTATTTATCTCTAGGCATTTGAATTTGTATTCCCTGGCATTACACGTTTTATAAATGCTTAAACTGGAAGCTTCCTATGAAGTTCTAGATTGCTCATGTATGGAGTGGTAGATGTCTATGTGTATGTACAATAAATGTAGCTTTCTGACATTAAATTAGTCCATGCATCTTTTTATATATTTAAGTATAAACAGTTCACTCTAATATTGCAGTTAATTACAGCATCATTTAATCGTTAGGTTACTTTATATAGTGCCACTTATGTGCAAGGCACTTCAAAGGTTACCTTTTTATTTCTGTGATACTAAAATGTGTTCTCACCCTCTCTCTACTCTATACACATGTGAGAAAGTAACATAAACACATACAGAATGTATAATCTCTGCTTGTTTTAATCATTAGAAATTCATGTTCTGTCTAATCTGGAAGAAATCAAGGGTTTGGAATGTAAAGGGAAGTGAATGTGATAAAATATTTAAAACAGTGTGATGTTTGGTTTCCTCTTTCCACTTTACTGACTATCAATTTGGGGAAAAATTTAGAATTTTTAACAATATCCTGAATTCTTTAAGATGAGAGAGCTTAAAATAACCATCTGAGGTTCCCAGGAAGTATACTAGAAAAAGAAGGAAGACCAGACTTGACATTGCTCATATTTCTAAGATGTAAAAAGAGCAAACTGAAAAGTTTACATGCATTCTGTGTGCATCACAGACAAGCAAAGAGAATGCAAGGACAATTTGCAAGAAATTCTTTATAGGTCAGCTTTAAGATATCTCTTGCTCCGGCTGAGAAGCACGTTAAATTAGATGACAAACCAATTACTGAAGACAGAGAAGGGTTGACAATGGAGGAGAATAAATATTCAATGAGAAGGAAATACAGATTTTAGGTGAGCATTTTTTTTAACGAGATAATAGAAATTTTGTTTCATATGTTTGGTTAGTAATTTGGATGCATATTTCCTTTTTAATGAAGGATCCAGTTCTGGTACCAGAGTGGATGTAAATTTGGATTGGTTAGCTAATTGAAAGACATGAACTGAAAAAGTGAGAGCTAACTTATCAAATATAAGGCATGGATTATTCTAAGCATAGCAGGTAATGTGTCAGTAAAATAATATAAAAGTGAGGGCAGACTCTTTGAAACTGATAATGACAGAAAAATTTCTAATGGTTAGTTGGTATTCACTAGTCATAGCACTAAAGTTTAAAAATGTATCTGCATGAGATATAGATGCAAACATTCAGTGTATATGTAAATTTTCACATACACAATACACTTGTGCTTGAGCAGCCCTGATTTACATGTATGTAATGGGGAGTTTACATTCATAATTTATATACTCACACTCTTGTGAGTGAACTTAAAAAATTATAAGTGCATTTGACTGATAAGGATCAGAACAAATCTTTTCTTACTTCAGTGTATAATAAATTTGTGCGTAAGAGGCTGCAAGAGGAATGCCATCAGGCAGAAGGAGAGAAACGTGTTGTAGTGGTTTAAAAGAAAATCCTGGTATTGGTACTGTTCTTTGAAAATGTGGCTGTAACATCATCTTCCAGTGAGTGTTTTTTTTTTTTTTTTTTTTTTTTTTTTTAAACAAGTAGAAGCAGATTATTGACCTAAAAATACCTGTGGTTCAGGCGTGTGGAGCAATTTGTCACTTTGGGTTCTCTCGAATGTTGCTAGAATTGGCAGGGTTCATGGCCTCCTTGTATGAATGTCATAAGAACAGCCATCCTGGGTCAGACTAAAGGTCCATGTAGCTCAGAATCCTGTATTCTGATATTAGCCAGTTCCAGTTGCTTCAAAGACAATGGACAGAAGAGAGGAATTACAGAGCAACCCAATCTCATCATCCACTCTCACCATCTGGCAGTTAGAGATTTTGGAACACCCGAAGCATGGGGTTTGCATCCTTGACATCTTGGCAAATAGTCATTGATGAACCTACCTTCCATGAATTTACCTAATTCTTTTTTAACTGGGTGTCCTAGCATGGAGTTCCAAAGGTTAAATGTGAATTGTGTGAAGTAGTACCTTCTTACATTTGTTTCTAAATCTGCTCTTATCACTTTCACTAAATGACCCCTAGTTCTTGACTTAACGTTATTTATCCCTTCACATATTCACTTTCTCCATACCATTCTTGATTTTTGTACATTTCTGTTATATCCTCCTTCCCCTCCTTGTCGTCTCTTGTCTAAAATGAACAGACGCAGGGTTTTTAATCTCTCCTGAAAGGGAAGCTGCTCCATAACCTTAACCATTTTCATTTTCTTTCACTGTGCTTGATCTAATTCTAATACACCTTTTGGAGATGAAGCTGCCAGAATTGCATGCAGTGTTCAAGGTGTGGATGTACCATGGATTTATGTAGTGGACTTATGATATTCAGTGTCATGCTATCTATCCCGTTCTTAGTGGTTCCAAAATGTTAGCAGTGGGATAACCTGAAATTCTTAATGTGTTTTTAAAATGTTTCTAATATGTGCCTGGAGTTTCAGACAAGTACATTCTAGAACACTGAAAATGTGATTTAAACTTATTTCCCAGTGCTATCACAAGTCATTAGAGTAACACTAAAGCTGTATGGCTGCAATGTTCTCAATAATGCTCTTCTTTATCCCTCTAGAAGGAACATCTGAGATGCTGAGAAATGGTGAGATATCAGCATTGAGATCATTGCTTGACCAAGGGCCTTGCAATTACTTGATACTGACATTCTGGGAGATGAAATGTGCATGCATTGGTAATGGACCTAATGTCACCCTGCTAAATTATACTAATCACAAGGGACATGGATCAAAATTACAAGTTGTAGCCCAGGTTTCATCCAGCACTTCCAAAATTGGACGGAAATCCATCTGATACTCAGAAGAGAGCCTGTGTCCTGCTTTTTCCCGATAAGGAAAGATAATCACAGAAAGAGATGTGATGGACTGATCTCAGCAGAGTGGGAACATAATTTTGGAGTCGGAGGAAAACACTTGACTGTGTCCAATCAATGGAACATTACACCACCTGGAATTGAAACTACAGGAGATATTTAGGATAGGAGATGTTGATTACTGAGTGTGGAGCTGGAGTTAATAGTCCTTTTTTGGTGAACGGTGTCAGCAGCTCTTCAGTGACACATGTTCAGTGTCTCAGTTTTACATGGCTATGGTTTTACATATATTATTTCTATTTTTACCTGAAGCAAAAAAGAAATGTTGTCAGCTCTGAGTGATGTCATTATTGGTGCTCCACTGTAGATATGTCAGCATCCCTATGATTCTGATTGAGATTTGCAGTCAGAGTCTGTGCCACTTGTGCATGTGCTACTCCCCACCAAGGCACAAGGCTAGCAATGGGTGGGCATTTCCTCATCTGTTCCTTTCAGCTGCCCTTGGTTAGAGACAGCTGTCCATTTACGGATCACTAATACTTTAGAGTAGTTAATTTTATCTTCGGTGATACTCTTTCTTTCTTATTCACCTGCATGTATGTTGGCTAAAAAAATATAATAATAATAAGAAACAGTGAAGAACAGAAACAGGCTCGGTCCTCCACACCTCTGTGGGGGATACTCTCCTGTCTTCAAAAAATGCATTAGTTGTAAGGTGTCAATCCTAGGGGAGAGTAGTACATTCCATGGAAGTATGGATTGTCAGCAGCTGAAGCTCAGGTCAAGGAAGGATGGAGAGCTGAGGCTGAAACTCCTTCTCATGGAGTCAGTCCTTCAACCTGTGGAGTCTTGGCAAGAAGCCTCTCTGCAACCCTTCAGGTTAAGGGGAGATGAGTGCAGGCAAATTCCTGTAATCCACTCATGAAAAGCCTTTAAGTAAAGGTTAGTAAATCCTCAGGGCATGCCCCAGAGCAGGAGTGCCACTAGCCCGGGAAAAGATCCGAGGTTCAGTGTGCTGCTGCTGTAGCTCCCAGCGCAGCCGGCCCAGTGGCAGACTCAGGGCTTGAGTGCTGGGACTTGGGCTTGAGCCCCATAAACTTGGCACCAACGACGCCCCTAGCCTTGAGCTATAAACACTCCTTGGCTCAGTTGGTGACAATGGTACTAATGCCACGTAGACCTCCTTAATTGGGTGTCCAGGACAAGCATGGTACCAAATTGACAAAACAAGTTGGCGTGATGGCAGACCTAATGAGCACAGGCACAAAAGTCTCGGAACCATGGGGGCATGAAAAGCGAAGAAAACCCACCGTGGGAAAGGCTCCATCAGTATATAAGCAACAAGCAGTTGTGTGGCACTTTAAGACTAACAGATTTATTTTTTGCATGAGCTTTCGTGGGAGAAGATCCCACTTCCTCAGATGCTTCAAAGATGGGTGAACTTACAGAAAGGAATGAAACTAAATGCAAGGGGGTGTAAAACATAGGATCAGGTCATAAAGTAACAGCAAATCAGAGCAGTTTACAGGCTTAAAGAATGGGAAGCCTGAAGTCAAATTACCCTTTGTAATGTGAAAAGAACCCATAATCTCGATTGAGTCCTGCTTTCACAGAATTTAGCTTGCATATTAATTCGAGTTCAGCTGTTTCTCTTTGGAGTCTTGATGTCCCAGGTACATCTCTAACGACAGTCGTTAACAAATCCATCATCGAGTGATTAGGAAGATGGAAGTGCTCAGCAACTGGTTTCTTTGTTCTTTGATTTCTGATATCAGCTCTGTGCTCATTCAGTCTCTTACGGAACAATCGTCCTGTTTGTCCAATATATAAGGTGTTGGGGCATGTCTGGCACATGATGGCAGAGACCACATTAGTAGATGAGCAGGTAAATGAGCCTTTGATGGAGTAGCGGGCTTGATTAGGACCTATGATGGTGTCTGTTGTGTAGATATGTGGGCAGACTTGGCAGCGTGGTTTTTTGCAAGGGTGTGTGCCTGCTTCAATGTTCTTGTTGTTAGATCTGTAGTTGCTGGTGAGTATCTGTTTAAGATTAGGGGGCTCTCTGTAGGCAAGGAGAGGTCTGTCTCCTAATGCTTGAGAGAGAGAGGGATCATCTTTTAGAATAGGCTGTAGGTCCTTAATGATCTTTTGCAGAGGTCTGACTTGAAGATTGTATGTGGTGACTAGTGGTGTTCTGTTGCTTTCTTTCTTGGGTCTCTCCTGTAGTAGATGACTTCGGGGAACCCGTCTAGCTCTGTCAATTTGTTTTCTTACTTCCCCAGGTGGGTACTGTAGTTTCAAGAATGCTTGATAGAGATCCTCAAGATGTCTGTCTCTGTCTGAGGGATCAGAGCAGATGCGGTTATATCTTAGGGCTTGGCTGTAGACAATGGATCGTGTGGTGTGTTTAGGATGGAAGCTCGAAGGATGTAGGTAACTATACCGATCAGTAGGTTTTCGGTATAGGGTGGTGGTGATGTGTCTATCCCTGATTTGTACTGTAGTGTCAAGAAAGTGGATCTCCTGTGTGGAGTGTTCCAGGCTCAATTTGATGGTGTTGTGGAAATTATTGAAATCTCTGTGAAAATCTTCAAGAGCATCCCTGCCATGTGTCCAGATGATAAAGATGTCATCGATGTAGCGCAGGTAAAGAAGAGGTGTCCTGGGATGAGACTTGAGGAAACGTTGTTCTAAGTCGCCCAAAAAGATGTTGGCATCTTGTGGGGCCATGAGGGTGCCCATAGCAGTGCCACTGATTTGGAGATATAAATGATCCTCAAATCTGAAGTGGTTGTGGGTGAGTACAAAGTCGCAAAGTTCAGTCACGAGCTGCGCTGTGTCATCGTCTGGGATGGTTCTTCTAATAGCTTGTAATCCATCCTTGTGTGGGATGTTGGTGTAAAGAGCTTCTACATCCATAGTGGCCAGAATGGTGTTTTCTGGAAGTTCTCCAATGGACTGTATTTTCCTCAGGAAGTCCGTGGTATCTTGAAGATAGCTGGGGATGTTGATAACATAGGGTCTGAGGAGGGAGTCCACATAGCCAGATAGGCCGGCAGTAAGAGTGCCAATGCCTGAGATGATGGGGCGTCCAGGGTTTCCTTTTTTATGGATTTTGGGTAGTAGATAGAACATCCCTGGCCATGGTTCTGGTGGTGTTTCTGTCTCTATACATTCTTGTGCTGTCTTAGGGAGTTTCTTGAGTAGGCGTTGTAATTCCTTTTGGTATTCCTCAGTGGGGTCAGAGGAAAGTGGTCTGTAGAAGGTTGTGTTGGAGAGTTGTTTATAAGCCTCCTGGTCATAATCTGATTTATTCATGATGACAACTGCACCTCCTTTGTCAGCCTCCTTAATGATGATGTCAGAGTTGTTTTTAGGCTGTGGAAGGCATTGCGTTCTGCAGGGCTGAGGTTATGATGTAAAGGATGTTGTTTGTCCACGATTTCAGCCTTGGTGCGGTGGCGGAAGCAATCAATGTAGAAGTCAAGTCTCTCATTTCGGCCTTCTGGAGGATTCCATGAAGAATATTTCTTCTTGTAATGTTTGGAAGAAGGCATCTGTGTGTCAGTGCGTTGATCTGTGGTGTTATGGAAATATTCTTTGAGTCTTAGACGACGAAAGTAGGCCTCTAGGTCACCGCAGAATTTTATCTTATGTGTGGCAGTTGTGGGGCAGAAGGAAAGTCCTCGAGATAGAACAGATTCCTCTGCAGGAGTAAGTGTGTAGCTTGAGAGATTAACAATGTTGCTAGCTGGGTTATAGGTGTCACTTTTGCTTCCTGTAGTGCTATATAGAAGTTTATATAGCTTGGTATCTTTCTTCCTCTGTAGGAAAGCATAGTGCGTGTCATAGATGGATTTTCTCTTCATTGTGAAGTCCAGCCATGTAGAGGAATGCATTGTAGGTTGGTTTTTTAAGTAGGAATCTAGTTTTGAGAGTTCATTTTTAATTTTGCTCTGTTTGCTGTACAGGACACTGATCAGGTGGTTTCTGAGTTTCTGTGAGAGAGTATGGCATAATCTTTCACTGTAGTCTGTGTAATATGTCGATTGTAAAGGATTTTTTACCTTCAGTCCATTAGGTATAATGTCCAGTTGTTTGCATTTAGAAAGGAAGATGATGTCTGTCTGAGTTCTGAGCGAGTTGTTTCTGTAAGTTGATGGATTTCCACTTCAAACGGCTGTATTTAGTGCCTTGCATCTTGTCAGTTTCCAAAGGGATAGCCGTGTTAGTCTAGTCCAGTAAAAAAGCAACAAGTAGTTGTGTGGCACTTTAAGACGAACAGATTTATTTTTTGCATGAGCTTTCATGGGAGAAGATCCCACTTCCTCAGATGCTTCGAAGATGGGTGAACTTACAGAAAGGAATGAAACTAAATGCAAGGGGGTGTAAAACATAGGATCAGGTCATAAAGTAACAGCAAATCAGAGCAGTTTACAGGCTTAAAGAATGGGAAGCCTGAAGTACAGTCATCAGTGTGGGTACCACTGACAACGTGCTAGACTCCATTGGTACAAGCCACATGGCACTGACAGCTGGTGCTAGTGTTATCATCTCTTCCACTACCATACTTCTGGTGCATGATGGACCTTTTGGTGTTGGACTCAGTAGACTCTCCACTGTTCAGTACTGGGGTCCTGGTGCCAAGCTTATCTGGCACCCAGTGTTCACTAAAAAAAATCATGCTATGCACAGCCAGTTTCAACAACGAAGTCAGAAAGTGAGCAGGAGGACTTGATCTACTGCCACTCATCACACCTGTCCTATGGTGCTCAATTCTAGAGTGACAGTACCACCCAGCTGACTATCCTCCCTGGTTTGCACAGCCACGATAGCAACCAAGAGGTTCTTTTCTGAGGTAATAGCTGTATTGGGACCCTTGGCAGACCCAAAGGCAACAGATCTTTCAATCAGCAAAGCAAGTACCCTCCCTCAGCTGCTGTCTTCAGGGCTTCTGAATCCTCCGAGCAAAGAAGGGAGGAACCAATGAGTGATGGAGGAAGTCATCACTTCTCAGACCCCAGTTGTCATCCTTGTCACCAGATGGAACCACTCATGCCCTATCTGCTTTCTATGACGGATGGCTTAAAAACCTTTCAGGAGTTGATGCAAAGGGTGGGCAAGGCTTTGCAAATACCCTTACAAGAAGTGACAGAGTGACAGATTAGCAGCACCTGACATTGATAAAGAGCTGCAAAAATTGCCCTGCCGATTTATTGAGGCCATATTGACCCATGCCAAAAGAGTATGGAAGACCCCTGCATCCATCTCTCCAACATGCAAGATGGAAGATAAGAAATATTGTATTCCAGCAAAGGGTATGGAATTCTTATTTGCATACCTGTCACCCAATTTGATCATTGTGGATGTGGTAAACTTCAAAGGATATGACAACACCAATTCAAGTCCACTCTTATGACCAAGACTGAAAGTGGCTACGCTTATTTGGTAGAAGTTTATTACTCCTGCCCTCAGTTTGGCGTGGGGGGGGGAGGGAGCAAATCATCAGGCCTTGTAGGCAAAATATGATTATGATAACTACATGAAATTAAATACCTTTCATTGATCAGCTTCCTGACTCTCATAAAGAATTATGGCTCTAGTTAACAATGGACAGTTGGTGGTGAAGATGTCCCTCTAATTAGCTGTTGGTGAGACAACTCACCAGCTATTTCTATTTCAACCAGAGCTGTAAAAGGAAGGGCCTTCTGGCTTCACCTCTCTGGTTTCGCTAAGAAGGTTAAAGCAACAATAGAGGACTGTCTGCGTGAATGGGCGATTGTGTTCACTGAGAAGACCGATGCTGCCCACCATACTTTAAAGGATTCGGTAGTCAGCCTCAGTCCTTAGGCATACGCACACCTGGATACAAGAATAAGTATGACCCTCAGAAACCTGGGTCACTGTACTCTTGTTCATATCCATCCTACTATCTATTTTAATAATCTCAAAGGCCATATGAGCCTCAGAGAAAGAAACCCAGGTTCCAAACTGGACATAAGATATTAGGATCCCAACAAACTTTTTCTTTGCCTTTATATTGAAGTGACAGTTTTGATGGGTTTTCTGAGGTGCCAATATAATGCTTTTTGTTGGCATTCCTTGCTGGAACACCTCTCCTTTTCTTTGGGTACTGTCTTATTCCATTTCATAGCTTCTGGGATTGGATAATTTACAACAAATGGGTATTGAAGTTTAACCAGACAAGGTACTCTATCAATTTTTCCACCTTCCACATACCCTTCCTTATTCCTCTTCAAGGACTGTTCTCAGAATGGCTTACTATGACAGAAAATAGACCTTCTCCTCAGAATAGCAGTAGAGCCAGTGCCCATGCATCTAAGAAGCAGAGATGTCTATTCTCATTAATTTCTAACACTGAAAAAAAAAAACTGGTGGTTGAAGATCTCTGTGTGCTCAACAAAAACTGAAAAGTTCAAGTTGGTTACATTATCCATGATTATACCAGTGTTAGAAATGGAAGCTTAGTTCTTGGCCTTTGACCTTCAAGATGCCTATTTCCACCTCTCAGTTACACTGTATCAAAGGTGTTACCTCAGACTCACGCGAGGACAGGACCCTATCAATATAGAGTATTTCCTCTCAGCAATTCTTTGGCTCCAGAGTATTCTCCAAGATCCTCTTGTTGGTGGGACTTCACTTAGGCTATGTCCACACACAAGCCCTTGTTTTGAAACAAGCTGTTTTGAAACAAGCTGTTTCGAAATAAAGGCCTTATTTCGAAACGCCTTATTTCAAAATAACAAAAAGCTATTTTGAAATAAGGAAAAAAGAGGGAATCAAAATAGCATGTCCACTGTGACATGCTATTTTAAAATAGGGGAGGGGAGGGCAGGGAGGCCTGTGCTGGGCCGGGGGCACCCCGCCCCCAGGATTCCCCTGGCCCCCCCTGCCGCTTCTGCAGGGGGCATGGGGCTTCCCCTGCCCCCCCCACTGCTTCTGCAGGGGGAGGGGGCTTCCCCTGCCTCCCCGCCACTCCTGCTGGACGTGGGGTGGCTTCCTCTGCCCTCCCCCACCGCTTCTGCCGCGGGCCGGGCCGGGGCCGCCCCCGGTCTGGGGGTCCCCCCTGCCCCCCCCGGGGGGGGGGGGGACTGGAGAAACCCAGGTAGGAGGCAGCCCCGGCCCCACCCATGGCAGAAGTGGCAGGGGGTGCCAGGGAAGCCCCCTGCCTGCGACAGAAGCGGCGGGGGGGCAGGGGAAGCTCCCCTTCCCTGGCAGAAGCGGTGGGGGCGGGGGGGCCAGGGAACCCTAGAGGTGGGCAGCCCCAGCGGCGGGGTGAGCCGCCCCTGGAGCGGCCACCCCGCGGGGGCTGCAGTCCCCCTGACCAGGCTGCGGGGTCAGCAGCTCCCCACAGCCCAGGTGGTGGGCAGAGCCCTGGGGGTGCCCCAGCCAGCTTCCCTCTGCTTCCCCTTGCTGGGGGGTAGGGGGGGTGAAGGGGGCTGAGGCACCCGTCCCCCCCTGCTCCCAGCAAGGGGATGCGGGGGGGAAGCCAACTGGGGCACCCTCAGACCCCCTGCACTCCACTCAGCACCCTGGCGAGGGTGCTGATCCCTGTCCAGGGTGCTGGGGGGGGTGAGACCTTCCTTGCAAGGTGCTATGCACCCTGAGAGGAAGGTCCTTGTTATTTCGAAACAATCCTTGTTTTGAAATAACATGTCCAAACAGCTTATTTCAAAACAACTGGTTTCAAAATAATTCTCCTTTCAAAAGCAAAGTGGTTTAAGCTGTTTCAAAAGGAGGGCTCTTGTTTCGAAATGAGGAGCTCCCTCCTTTCGAAACAAGAAAACGTTGTGTGGACATAGGGACTTTTATTTTGAAACAACCAGTGTTGTTTTGAAATAAAAGCTCTGTGTGGACATACCCTTAGATTCTCAGGGCATTATGATCCTTATCTGGATGATTGCTGTGACCTGGGCCTCCTGGGGTAACCTTCTGAATGTACCAAAACCAGGGGCTAAAGCTCCAAATCACTGACGGGTGGTCCTTAAACCAGTCTCCCAGTCAGCAACAAAATATGCTTCTGATTCCGCACTCTGGTCATCACCAAGCATAACAAAATAGAAATAGCCCCCTTTATTGTACATCAGCACCTTTAGTTCCTACCTAGCCAGTGGGTCTCTTAAAGAAATGGGTTCTTCTGACCCCAAAGGGCCAGCCACATCACCGAGAACAATATAGGCTTGAATCTTCCCCAAAATACCACGCTGCCAGCCAGTCCTTCAGTAACTACAACTAAAAGTTTAATAGAAAAAGAAGATAAACAAAATATGAGAGATTTTAAAGGGTCAAAGTGAATCTATAGAAATCAAGTCCTTGAGGAATTTGCAGGTTGCAGTTTAGTCCAAAAATAAGCAAGGAGTCTTGTGGCACTTAACATCTAATGGATTTATTTATCGCATGAGCTTTCATGGAAGAATATCCCACTTCGTCAGATACTTTGAAGAGGGTCTGACGAAGTGGGATATTCTCCCACGAAAGCTCATGTAATAAATAAATCCGTTAGTATTTAACTCTTTTTGCGTTTTTTGCTTTACTAGACTAACACAGCTGCCCCTTTGGAACTAGTTTAGTCAAGTTCCTCTAGTATATACCCAGCACTTGGGTGGGTCTCAGTCCTTTGTTCACTCCTAGAAGAATATTTCTAGAGAATGGTGTTGCTTGCACGTTGGAGACTGAAGACAAAATGGAGATGGGGCCACTGCCTTTTATCACCTCTGTCTTCCACCATGCTCTCAGAGTTCTTGCCAAATCAAAACAGAGTTGAGTCACCTGGTCAGCCTGGGTGACTGGTCAAACAAGTTTCTTCCTATGTCCACTGTACCTGGGAGCTTGTTTAATTGGCAATTAAGAGGACAGTGGTTTTGTAGACACCCAGTCTGGGATTGCCTTACAGTCAAATAACTTGGAACCCACATAAAACAACTATATTTCTAATTTCTAATGCAGATATGATACCTGAATATAAACCATATAATCATTTCTAGCAAATTACAACCTTTCTTTTGGTACCAAACATGGCATATCACATATGGACTATTGCAAATATGAAATATTAATATGAAAAATAATCATAAACAGTTCCCTAGACTCAGACAGTGTCACAATTGCCCCCTGAGGGCTCAAATCTTTGTGGACCTAGCAAATCAATGAGGCCACTTTGGACCTGTTGCAGAGTGTGGGCCTGCAAGTCAATGAACAAAAGTCAACACTGATACCAGTACAGAGGCAAGTTCATGGGCGCAGATCTCTACTCTGTTCAAGTGAGAGCACTCCTACCACATCACAGATACCTCAGTCTCTCCTCATTGGTATGACTTTTCCCCATTCCCAATACTATTTAAAGTCCCATTAAAGAAAAAGGGGGAAAAAACAACTTTGCTTTGCTCACCAGTGACTCTCCCAACTATTCAGGGCCTTCTGGCACAGGAGGAAGGACATACTCTCCATCACAGTTTGCGGGTCCTTGGGCTCAAAGTCTGGCTTCTTCAGGGTTCTAACATATAGAGATAATCTGCTCTCATGAAGTACAGGAGGTTTTGCTGAACAGCAGGAAGGGAAGTATTTGTTGTACCTATATGCAGAAATGGAAAAGATTCCAGGTATAGTTGCAGCCAAGGCTGTCATCCTAAATGCAACTGCCTTGTGTATTGTCCTGGATGTGTATGTTAGCCTTCAAGAAGTAAGGACTCTGTGAACTTATTTGAAAGTCCATCTAGCAGCAATCTCAATTTTCCACTAGCTGGTGGAAGGATAGTCTGTCTGCTCCCACCCAACCACGTATAGGTTTTTCAATGGCATAGTGAATCTCTTCCCGCCATCCACACCCCCCATCCCTCAATGGGATCTTTATCTGGTTTTAAAAGGGCTTACTAGCCTGACATTTGAGCCCATGGCCATGTGTTCTTTGATTAAGCTGTCCATGAAGACAGTATTTCTCATTGGAATTATTCCAGTGAGAAGAGTAGGGGAAATAGTAGCCTTGATTGCACATCCTCCCTTCACAGGATTCTTCCCTGACAAGGTTTTGCTTAGACCACATCCAAAAGTGAGTGACTTCTGTGTTCCACATAAATCAGCTTCCAACCTTCTATCTCAAGCCTTACGAGGAAAATAAGAAAGCTATCCATCATATGCATGATGTAAGAAGTGCTTTGGTCTCTTTCTTGGATAGGAGGAAGGTGTTCAGAAAATCCCCAAGACTTATGATATTTATTGCTGATAGATCAAGGGGAACAGTGATTTCAGCCCATGGGCTGCCCAAGTAGGTTTCAGGATGTATTAAAACAAACAAGGAGCCCTGTGTCAGCCTGAGAAAACTGATCTCAAACTGATTTTGAAATGTACATTTTGGCTTTACTTTAACTCCAGTTCATTTACTACAGCTATTTGGCTTTGTTATTGTACAACTATACGAAAATACACAAATCACAGCACTTTTTGAATAATAATATTGAGTACATCATAGAAAATGCTTTTTAATGTGGGAAGGGGCAAGAAGGAGAGACTATTCTATGATTTCTGGGAGGTGAAACAGCTGGACCATGTGTTGGAAAGGAGATGTCTAAGAACAATCTTGGTGTCAGGTTCTTTTCTCTTCCAAGATTTAATGTGGGCACATTAACGAGATTTATTTATTTTTCTTCTAAACTTACAAAATTTGTTTATCCAATGTGCAACATTTTAAGGGTGCCACATTTTAAAATAATATGCCTTATAAGTTGATTCAATCAATAAAAGGATTTGGATCTCTAATGGGTCTTATGTCAAACTCATATATGGTAAAAAAAAAAAAAAAGCATGTGAGAAAATGTGCTTTAAAAGTTATCAAACTAAGGTACAGTCAGGCATGAAACTGCTTTTCAGTGCCAAGTGCCCTCCAGTGAGAGTGCTTCATTCCCCAAGCTAATTTAACTAGAGGTATTGAGCTCAAGCATCTCAGCTAATTTCAACTACTGAGCATAGCATAAATACATTGGAAACCTGCTTTATAGGTGAATACAAGCACCTTGATTTTCCTCTTGGAATTAAATGGACGCCATTGCAGTCCAAGGAACACCGGTGAATGTCTGCGCTTACTCAGCCTATTCTGAAGATCCTTTCATAGAAAATTGCTTGCACAGTGGGTATTGTTGTCTTTATTGTGTGGAGTGTGTTGCCTACTGCCATCTTATCACTTTTACAAAGTGCACTAAAAGCCTGGTTTCTCAAAAATGTTTAGTACTTATTATCACAATATTTTTCCTATCTGTTCTCTGCAATTTTTTCTTGCAGCAGTTCCCTCTCTGTTTAATTTAAATTGTAAAGTTGGTATTATAATTCTTCAACTACATAAAGGTGGCTGTTGAAGGGAAAGCTTAACAATAATTATTCTGCCTGTTTTCATTGCTATATTTTTCTTTCTCAGGTTACAGCAGTGTCATACACTAATCTCAATCCATGTATGTGATCTCAGAAATTAGAGGGAGTCTTGCCCTCAAACTACTGTATCAGTCCTTGGTGTTAAGCCTATTTTGAACAAATTGGCAGAAACTTAAGTTAGCGAATAGCAAGAGCTATTAAAACTCATTTTATGTTCTTATTTTTAGTCTGAAGGAAAAAGTCACACAAATGCTGGAGATGCAATTTATGAAGTTGTAAGTCTACAGCGGGAGTCTGAGAGAGATGATGAATCAGTCAGCCCAACAAGTGGAGGGGGTCCAGTATCACCGCAGGAGGATGAGGTAGAAGAAGGTAAGAGTAAAAAAAGCAGGTACAATTGCCATATATACTGCTGCGTTTATACTTTTTCTGCCTTTTATTTCCATATAAGTTTTTTCCTATTTGTGCCCATCAGGGATTTATTATAATAGCCTCTCTGTCCACTCCTCCCCAAATCACTTGTGATTCACAACTAGTGCATCTGCACTACCAATAGTAGTCTGACACACTTGGATTGTCCTATCTAAACTGTTTTATTCAGATACAGCAGCAGAGTGCATCCATACGGCACTGTGCACTAAAACTTTCCATTCTTGCTCACCTGCTAAGCTAACATGATAGCAAACTTCTAAGTGTTTTTCTTTCAAGTCTGTTATTCTCTAGGAAGAGCTTCCATAATACAGTGATGCCAGGAAGCTCTTTGCTCTTTATAGTAATAATGATTTCTGACTTAATCCCTGGTGCCTGCGGATCACTTTTAAAAAACTTAAAAATTATTTCTGGATTTTGTTTCTTCATGCTGGCAACCTATCCTGAATATATATTCTAAATGTATATAGCAAGGGTGGCCAAACTTACGGAACTCAAGAGCCACACAAGTTGATTATTAAACCTTCGAGAGCCATGCTGAGGCGTATAGCTATATACTTTTACCTGCTCTAAAATTACTAAGTTTAAAATTCATTGCACACTTGAATTTTATTGTGAGAAGAGGGCAAATATTGATCCCACGATTGTCAGATTCTAATAATTACTTCAGGTTACCATGAAAATTAGGCCTATACACTAAAAACTTAGCTGCTGCTTGATGTCGAAGACTGCAGGCTAGTGGGAAGCTTTTTAAAATCCCAACCATGCTGCACTTCTCCCCATCATCCGTCACCATGCCACCACTTCTCCCCACTGTCCTGACCCACTCCTGAACTCCTAGGCTGCAGCTGCTTTCCTGAATTGATTTGCTGATGTTCTCCTGGGAGCCACACTTCTTCATTCAAAAGCCGCATGTGGCTCCCAAGCTGCAGTTTGGCCACGCCTGGTATATGGCAGTAGTCATTTCAGTAGCTTGTTTTATAGCACAGGCTTGAATAATTACTGCTGTACTTGTTATTCCTCTTTTTTTGAGGGGTGCTTGTTATTGAGAATAACTAGTGAGTGTTCCAGGTTTTAATGAAAGCTATGCTATTAGACAATAAAATAGCTATTGTCCTCTAGATGTTTCATAAAAGAGCTTTTTAAAAAAAATACTACTTAAGTTTGCAAAGCAGTAAGTTAAATTTAATGTTAAATTCAAAATATTTCTTGAGGAAATAATCTTCTTTTAAAAATGCCATTGCAAAGTAATACTGTTCTCATGGAAACTGCATTTAAAAGTTATCCATCCTGCTAGATGTGCAGATTAAATGAGTCACTGCCAGTTGTTCTACATACATTTTCTGTTCTTATGTATCTTTTTTTGCAGATTATTAATCATTGCCATGGAAAAACTTGATGGTTTACAGTTCCTAAAATATTTTCTTTTGTACTTTAGATTTCGAATTAAGACTTTTTTGAAATTTCTGTTTAGGTTTAGAGTCTATAGATGCCTGACTCCATACGTTATTTTTTCCCTCTTTCTGCCTGGTCCTGGCTATGTCATATACTGTATATTGCAGGGACTTCCCTAACTCGTAAGAGTTTGGGGATTGTTCTTTATTCTTTATGAAATGTTATTCTGCGGTTCATTAATATCATCAATTTCCACATGATTCATTTTTTGACATCTGAAACAATATTATTATTTACATAGTGCCATAAAATGTATGATGTTTACGTCCTCAGCCAACTTCCTTACTCCTTGAAACTCTCAACTTCTGCCAACCCAAGGACTAAGCATCCTGTGGTTCCTTGTAAGGTAGATGAGTCGTGCCATAATTGAGATGAAAATGGCACTCTAAGAAACAGGGCAGAATATTCTTTCAGTCTTTATCATATGAAGAGAGCATGTTGGCAGACCATGTGTGGATTTTCTTCCCATCCTGATTTTGAAGCCATTAGTGTTTCATTGTGAATGGGAAATGCATTTCACTGCATAGTAAGAGCAAAAGCTTACAGAAGACAGGAATAATATTTTTCTACTAAATAAATCATATCTTCTCACTGGTGCTTGGTTTATTTTGCTAACTTCCAGTTTGCCGTTTCTAGCACCTCTGCTTAATATGCAGAAGGTCCTAGGTTCAAGCCCCAGGGGGTTGGACTTGATGATCTAATGAGGTCCCTTCCAACCCTATGGTTCTGTTCTGTTCCGTCTCTGCAAAATCGCACAGCAACTGTTAAGACTTTTTCAGATCAACCTCACATACATCTTCATTACATTTTATCATTAGCACTGCAGCTGATATTTCTGTCAGCTCAGTCATCAAGCCTGAGATCTGGAGGCGGCACAGAAATGATCCCCTGCTTAGGGGATCAGTATAGTCTTATTTAATTAATATTAACAATTTACTTGTCAAAGCAAAAGAATGCATTGAACCTCCACACTAACTTGCCTTACCTTGCTTATAAGATTACTTAATTCAACTATAATTTAACTAAAAGGAGATCCAGATGTATATTGACTAAACTTTCTCTTACATGTTTGTTGGAAGAGGTCTCAAGTGAAATTAATTGTGGTATCTGTGCTCCTATTCATAATGCATAGCAAAGTAGTGGGTGGGTGAATTATTAATGTGTAATTTTGAGTAATGAAATTTCACAAGGTGCAAGGCATGACTAGTTCAAGTACACTTGCATAGGGGCCTCCTTTGTAACCACATTTTAATTTCTTCCCCCATCTAAAATTGACCTCACAGAAGTCCTCAAGCAAAGAGCTTTCAGTGACCAGGAAAGAACTTTAGAGGATGTACCTAGATGGAGATCTGAAAATTGGGTCTTGAGGCATCCATTAGAAAGGGGCAATACGAAATGGCCAGGAGGGTGGAGGTTTAGAAGACCTCAGTGAGGAAGCAGCATGAAATGAATTTAGGCAGCTGGTAGTTTGTGAGGAAGGTCATCCTCCAAGTCATCTGAGACCCAAACTTGAAGTTCAGGTATTCCCCACACACTGCTGCTTCCTCGCATGCTTGGCCAAGCCTCTTGAAAACTGGTTTTTGGAACATAGCAGATCTGCTTTTTGTAAGGCTGGGAGGTGCCAAGGGAGGGAAGTAATTTTCAGGCCTAGTAAGTACAATGCAGTTTTCTCACATTAACTCCTTTTAGTGTGTGATAGAGGAATGAAGAAAAAATAGGCACTGAGCTAGGGACAAAAATGAAACTGTTGCTCATTACTGTTGCTATGGTTGCAGCTAAATTTGTTCCTCCTATTTTTCATTTCAGTTTGGGTTCCGTGTAGCCTGTCAGAATGGGTTCTGGTGTAGAGTCACCAAACTGTAAAAGGTATTAGCCTCTGTTTTCCTCTATTGCTGGACAGATACTCAGGGGGGGAGTCTAAATTGGTTTCTTAGGAGACAGAGACTACTCATGTGAAGGCAGGATTCCACATTTACGGTCCTAAGGCTGAATTGATTGGGGGAGAGGGAACAGTGGTCTTTTTACGGTTAATTTGTTTTGATTTCTAATTAAATTTGCTACCCTTTGAAGACAGTCCTTGATGACTATGTCTGTTTTTTGTTTCTGCTGAATCAGTCCACCAGCTCAGTGCTCTTTTGATACAAGGTTGAAATGCAGCAACTAGGTGTAAATTATTTCACAAATTAACTTGTCTGCTCTGTATCTCCCACAGTCATTAACTTGTTATGACAATCCTGCTTTTGAGTTCTCTTGATGTAGTTTTGTATGATTTCAAAAATTATGGCTCCTTGCTGTTGCCGACATAATGTTATACTTAATATTCAATGATTTCAGATAGTTGTTGAGGAGTAAGAAATTGCTGATAAATAAAAATGTGTTCTTTACAAACATGCCAAAATTATACAAAAGATGAATTAATGTTTATAGCAACTTTAGTATTCTGTAGTCTTAATCACACTGTTTTCTTCTGTGAACTTTTCAATTTTTATAAAATTGGAAAAGAATAGTCTTCAAAAGTGATTTCTCTTAAAGGGAGAGAGATCATAAGTAACACCTTAGCCAGATGACACTTCTAGAGACAATAGCTTGATAAGGGAGAAGCTTTTACGCAAAGGTCAGTCATCTTTTAGAACATTCTCATGATTTCTTGAAATGCAGTGCTGATTGAAAACTATGGAACAGTCAGCCTTTTGCTATAGTAACAGATTTCTTAAAGATGAATAGACTGCTATCGTGGCTGACATGCCAGGAATGGAAATGGACATCCTCCAAACATGAAAGCATGAATCTCTGTCCTGATGCTGGTACAGAGGAAGGAGACTGTGCCTTAGGAGCTGTGTTGGAATGTGATTAAATATACACAAGCCTTATTAGTAAGGGAAATAGAATTTTTTTGTCAACTGGAGGGTGAAGGTAGAACTGAAGAAGCAAAGAACAAAGGCGTAGCAAAGGAAGTCCCCTACTTCTCAGACTTCTCAAGATGGCCCCATTCTCCAGAAACAAGAACAAAGTAATTGCATATGAAGAGAGAGATTTGTAGGAGAGAGTGATTTTAATGTGGATGCCATGAAATTTGAAGATATGGGGGAGACAGAAGAGGTAGTTGTGCCTCAAAGGCAAAGGAAAAGACATCCTGGGAAAAGTTAAATGACCTGATCATCTCAGGGTACAGTAAAAAACAAAAAATGTAAGACAAAAATACCATATCATCTGTGCATGAGTGGTTTTCATAACATAATCTCTCCATATCTAGCTTTTAATACTCCTCAAAAGAAACCTAAGTAACTCCTTTAAAAGACAGGTGTGGGTACTTAAACTCAATTCTGTTAGATAGCAAAAGCCATGGACTTAGGAGGAACATCATTTTGTGGCTTATTTCAAAAATTTGTTACAAACCACATGGTCTTCTGTCCTTAATCGTCCATTTCAGACTCTATGCATAACAGTCTAAGTGATCACTTCCAAAATTTTACCCCTTCTGCTTCAGCTATATGTCCCTACTCATATTTAATTCAGACACTGCGTCCTTCCTAAGCTTGAAGATGAGCTCTGTGTAACTTGGAAGCTTGTGTCTTCCACCAGGAGAAGTTGATCCACTAATTTATTATTTTATCCTATATCTCTCTCATATTCTGGGACCAATATGGCTACAACAACGTTGCAAAGATTTATGAAGTTGACTTGAAGGAAGAAAAGTCATGGGAATGAGGAGGAAACAGTGAGGGGAAAGAACCTCAATATCATCACCATGTTCTCTGAGGCAAGAGAAATGACGATGACAAAATAAAGGAGTTACAGAAGGAGAGCTAGTGGAGGAGTGTGGATCTCAGAATGAATGTCTACTTTGTGGAGATTATGTAGAAGCTAATAAATTACTTAAAAACTCTTCGGTGTGGGAGTAGGCAACTTTGCATTTTGATACAAATTGAACACAACTTTCTGAAATTGTTTAATTCATAAGAACTATGTCAGAACCCTAAAATAAGCTGATGTTGCTGAGTCCTCCTCCAACCAAACAAAACTTAAATATGCTTTGCCTTTTAATTCTCATTATTATCATAAAAACAAAAATGAAAAAGTTAACTTAACCAGGACAGTCTGTTACCAGGGAATCTTGTCCTGTGTTCAATCAGATAGATACCTTTGTTGCAGTCCCATAAGGATTTAACTTTTTTACGTAACAGCTTTGGAGTGCAAATCCATAGCTTTCCACTTTAAAAGAAATTACATCTGAGAGAAGCTGATATCTCATTTTTACTGGGTTGTACATTTTGTTCTGTAACATTAGACAATTCTCACTGCATTGCAAGTTAAACTTTTAATTATTAAAAATACCTTTAATCAGCTCCTGCAGCAATAGTCTATAATCCCTCCTTTAACTGGTAAAAATTTGAGTATAATATATTAAATTTTGCTTGCCCTGAATGATGTAACATACTTGACGGTTTAATTTTGAGTCGTATTCAACCTGTAAAGTCAGTGATTCAGGTGTGAATTCTCAGTTTTAAAAAACCTATTTCAGTGCAAAAGAGTTCCAAGAGATGCAAACCTACCGAAAGTTGTAATGACAGATAGATTTTTCATGTCAAATGGTGAAGTTTGGAATTTTATGGCTGCTTCTCTTATAGAATAGTTACATAGTGAAAATTGCTGGGTGGGGGGAATAGTTGGGAATTGGGGTCCCTGCTGTGTGACATCTTTTTCTTCTTCTGTCCCGTAGCTTCCCAATCTCCCTAACCTCACGAAAATTTGTCTGTGGGAGAGCATTTGTGATTCAGGTCTCCAGGATGAGTGTGGATGAGACAGTGATGATGGGTGCTCTGTACAGGGTTATATTCTTCCTTTCAAATCTACATGAAAAAAAGATGCAAGTTTTGGTGGACTGAGTCAGCATTATATGAGTAGATTCTCTGTCCTCTCTGTCAAATCTGAACCCCTCTACTGCTGAGGGATTATTTCCATCTGCAGTAGGTTCAGTAAGATGTTCTTGGTAGCATAGGGCTTTCTTGTGAATGATGCTGCCCCTCTATGAACATCCTGAGATCCGTGAGTATTTTTCGAGATTCTATAGGTGATGCTCTCAGTGTGTATTCCATATTTGGAAATACATGTCTACCATTGTTCCACATCCAGACACTTTTAGGAAGCAGTGTCCATTGGCCTGCAGTTATTCTCGTACTCTAAATTGAGTATAAAAGGTAGTATGGACCAACACGTTTCCAGGTCGCCTTTGCACTACATGTACAGAACCAGAAGCTTCTTGGTCTACTTCAGTTTTTCTTTACTGTGAATCTGTGAAAACAATTTATAAATAGTTGTTAATAGTTTAATTTTTTAGTGTGGGTATAGTTAGCATAATTAGTTTAGTACTTTTTCGAGTGATTGCTCATGTCTATTCCATGCTAGGTGTATGCACGGAGAGCTGGAGTCTTTTTCCCTAGAGTACCCATAGGGTTGGCTGTGATGCCCCCTGGAGCGGCACTGCTGTGCTTCATGATATAAGGTACAGCCGAACCAACCCTCTTCAGTTCTTTCTTACCACCCTGATGGTAGCTGGAGTTCTTGTCTGCCTTCAGACAGCTTTCCCTTTATCATAGAATCATAGGGTTGGATGGGACCTCATAGGTCATCTAGTCCAACCCTCTGCCAGAGGCAGGACCACTCCCACTAAACCATCCCAGTCATGGTTTTGTCCAGCCAGGCCTTAAACACCTCCAAAGATGGAGACTCCACCACCTCCTTCGGCAGCTCATTCCAAGGCTTCACCACTCTCCTAGTAAAAAAAGTTTTTTCTAATATCTAGCCTTGACCTCCCTAACTGTAACTTGAGACCATTGCTCCTCGTTCTGTCCTCTGTTATTACCGAGAACAGTGGAGCTCCATCTTCCTTAGAGCATCCCTTCAGGTAGTTGAAGGTTGCTATCAAATCCCCCCTCGATCTTCTCTTCTGCAGACTAAATAAGCCTAATGCTTTCAGTCTGTCCTCATAGGGCTTGTGCTCCAGCCCTTTAATCATTTTGGTTGCCCTCCTCTGAACTCTCTCTAGCATGTCCCTGTCCTTTTTGTAGTGGGGAGCCCAAAACTGAACACAGTATTCTAGATGTGGCCTTACCAGTGCAGAATAGAGGGAATGATGACATCCCTTGATCTGCTGGTAATACTTCTTTTGATGCAGCCCAGTATGCCATTGGCCTTTTTGGCAGCAAGAGCACACTGCTGACTCATATCTAGCTTCCCATCCACCATGACCCCCAGGTCCTTTTCTACACTGCTGCTACTTAGCTGAATGTTTCCCAGCCTGTAGCGGTGCATGGGTTTTTTTTGTCCCACGTGCAGGATTTTACACTTGTCCTTATTGAAGCTCATAAGATTTCTATTGGCCCACTGTTCCAATTTATCTAGGTCTCCCTGAATCCTGTCCTTGCCCTCCAACGTGTCTACTGGTCCCCCCAGCTTGGTGTCATCCGCAAACTTATTGAGAATGCAGTCTATTCCATCATCCAGATCATTGATGAAAATGTTGAACAGAACCGGCCCCAGGACCAACCCCTGGGGCACACCACTCGTGACTGGCTGCCAGGTAGACATGGAACCGTTGATTCCTACACGCTGAAACTGTTGATCTAGCCAGTTTTCTATCCACCTTATAGTCCACCTATCCAACCCATACTTCTTTAATTTGCCAATGAGAATGCTGTGGGAAACTGTATCAAAAGCCTTG
>ML682061.1:5734078-5757201 GCA_007922195.1 Podocnemis expansa | reverse complement strand
TTGTTACTAATATACTTGTAGAACCCCTTCTTGTTATCTTTTACATCCCTCGCTAGCTGCAACTCCATTTGTCCTTTGGCCTTTCTGATTTTATCCCTGCAGTCCCTAGCAATATCTTTATATGCCTTTTTGGACATCTGACCAAGCTTCCACTTCCTATAAGCTTCCTTTTTATGTTTAAGCTCAGAGCAGAGTTCTCTGCTAAGCCATTCTGGCTGCCTCACATGTTTGTTCTTTCTCCTAATTGGAATGGCAACTTCCTGTGCCCTTAGCAGAGTTTTTTTAAAATATAGCCAACTCTCTTGGACTCCTTTCCCTTTCAGATTAGCTTCCCAAGGGATCCCGCCCATCAGTTCCCTGAGGGAGCCAAAATCTGCTTTTTTGAAGTCCAGGGTTTTTGTTTTGCTTCTTTCCTTCCTTCCTTTAATCAGGATCCTGAACTCAACCATGTCATGGTCACTACTGCCTAGCTTGCCATTTACCTCTACGTCCCTGATCAATTCTTCCCTGTTTGTGAGCAGCAAGTCGAGCAGTGCAAGGCCCCTAGTTGGTTCCTCCAGCATTTGTACTAGAAAGTTGTTCCCAACACTCTCTAAAAACTTCCTGGATTGCCCATGCACTGCTGTATTGGCCTCCCAGCAGATGTCAGGGAAATTGAAGTCACCCATCAGCACCAGGGCCTGTGATCTACAAGCTTCCGCTAGTTGTCCATAGAACACCTCATCCACCTCCTGCTTCTGGTCTGGTGGTCTATAGCAGACACCCACCACAACATCCCCCTTGTTGCTTTTCCCTCTCAATGTAACCCACAGACTTTCTACAGGCACGCTTCCACTTCCATAATGGAGCTCTGAGCAGTCATAGAGCTCTTTTACATATAACGCTACTCCTCCCCCTCTTCTTCCCTGCCTGTCCTTCCTGAACAGTTTATAACCATCCATGGCAGAACTCCAGTCGTGCAGACTATCCCACCATGTCTCTGTTATTCCTATAATATCATAGTTCCCTGTCTGCGCTAATATTACCAATTCTTCTTGCTTATTTCCCAGGCTCCTCGCATTAGTGTAATCAAATCCCTCGATCTGCTTTCAACGCTCTTACTTATACAGCCCAATATGCCATTAGCCTTTTTGGCTACAAGAGCACTCTGTTGACTCATATCTAGCTTCCCATCCACCATAACCACCAGGTCCTCTTCTGCAGTACTGCTGCTTAGCTGATTGGTCCCAAGACTGTAACGGTGCATGGGATTTTTCCATCCTAAGAGCAGGACTTTGCATTTGTCCGTGTTAAACTGCATAAGATTTCTATTGGCCCACTGCTCCAATATGTCTAAGTCTCCCTGAATCCTGTCCCTGCCTTCCAGTGTGTCTGCCATTCCCCCCAGCTTGGTGTCATCCACGAACTTACTAAGTGTACAGTCTATCCCATCATCAAGATCATTAATGAAGATTTTGAACAGAAAGGGGCCCAGGACCAACCACTGGGTCACTCCACTCATTACTGGTTGCCAACTAGACATGGAGCCATTGATTCCTACCTGCCGAGCCCATCGATCTAGTCAGTTTTCTATCCACCTTGTGGTCCACTCATCCAATCCATAGTTCCTTAACTAGCCGACGAGAATGCTGTGGGAAACTGTATCAAAAGCCTTGCTAGAGTTGAGGTATATCATGGCAACAGCTATTCCTGCATCCAAAAATCCAGTCATCTCAGTATAGAAGGCAATCAGATTGTTCAGGCATGATTTGCCCTTGGTGAATCCATGCTGACTGCTTCTGATCACTCTATTTTCCTCCAAGGTTTCAGGATGGATTCCTTGAGGACCTGCTGCATGAGTTTTCGGGGGGTTGAGGTGAGGCTGACTGGTATGTAATTTCCTGGATCCTCCTTTTTCCCTTTCTTGAAGATAGGTACTATATTTACTTTCTTCCAATCCTCTGGGACCTCTCCCATTTGCCACGAGTTTTCCAAAATGATAGCCAGCGGCTCTGCAGTCACATCAGCCAACTCCATCAGCACCCTCGGATGCAGTTCATCCAGCCCCATAGACTTGTGCGTGTCCAGCTCCATAGACTTGTGCATGTCTAACTTCTTTAAGTAGTCCTTAACCTGACCTTCCATCACCGTGAGCCACCCTTGTTCTCTCCATTCTGCATTACCCAGTGTAGTAGCCTGGGAGCTGACCCTGCCTGTGAAGACCGAAGTAAAAAAAGCATTGAGTACTTCAGCCTTCTCTGTATCATCCACCATGAGAATACCTGCCCTGTTCATAAAGAGACCTACACCATCCCTGATCCTCTTCTTGTTGCTAACATACTTGTAGAACCCCTTCCTGTTATCCTTCACATCCCTTGCTAGTTTCAACTCTTATTTTTCTTGTATACAGACTAACACAGCTACCTCACTGGAACTTGTCCGAATATTATTAGTATAACTTACCAGTAGAGGAGCAACAGTTGTGAGGAGGCTGCTAGCAAAGATTCATCCAGAGAATCCTTCATGTGCGAACTGAGATTGCTGGTTTTCCTTTTTTGGGGAGATCAGTGCAGCCCTTCCTCCAAGCAGTAGATTGGAAGAGGGGGATGAGGAGGGAAGGAGACACATCTCTGGTTGTGAAAACAGTTCTTGTTGTAGAAGTGGAAACAATGAGATACACACCATAGCACTTGCTAAATGTAGAGGTCACAACTTTATTTAGAATATTACATAACTAGGGTAACTACCCAGTAAGGTTGTTGTGCTGCAAATCTCTTATGTGATATACCCTGAGGTATTATAAACCTTATGGTGGATGTGAAGGTCCTGCCCCCTCTGTGGTCCCAGGTCTGTCAAGGGACCCTGATTGTAAGCCCAAGTCTCCTGCCTCCAAGATGGGGAAGGAGAGAGAACATGTAGAGTTGCAAGCAGTGTGAGACAGATGGGCATCCTCCCTCACCATGCAATGCTGTGTCCATGGTCAATACCCAAGTAGTCCACTGGATTACAGGAGTCTCAGCAGAATCCCTTCTAACAAGAATCTGCTGAATTTGAAATAAAAGAATTCTAAAACCAGACCTTTTGGATGCCATGGGAGGGGTGAAAAAACCCATATAGCAGTTTGCCAATTTTATCATACATTGAAAAATCCTTTCCCGATGCCAAAATGCTGTTGATTAGCCTAGCTCCAGTCATCACTGTAGACCCAGAAACTAGATTAGGAGATTGGAAGGGCAGGGCTGGAACAGGGCACTCATAGTGGTTACCCTGTCCGGGAAGAAAACTGCATCAACCATCTCTGTATTCCACCACTAACAAACGAGAGCTAATCACCTGGCCCCAGCAGTGGTCAGGTCCAGATGCGTTGTGTTAGCTTCTCACTGCATCACCTCCTGCCATATGAGGAAGGAGGGGAGTGGGAGAGAGAAGCAGCCCTGATGTGATGAAAGAAACAGGGGTTGCAAGTGCAAAGGCACATGGAGCACTGCCTTAGCTACTCAGTTGAGCTACTCTCCCAGTTGAGATTTCAGCCCCATATGCTAGAAGCTGTTGCTGTTGTTCCCAGCTACATCAAAGCCACACCCTAGGTAGTGGGGTGAACATGTATTTACTTGGATGACAGATGAAGTATCTCTCCATCAGTGCACTTCCTTTATCTCTATGGCAGTGTTTATCCTTACCCTACCCTACTTGTGCCATCCACTCTCTAGTTTCCCATTCAATCCTAATAGGGGGATTGTGTCAGGAAGAGAGTGAGAGTGGAGTCTGTGTTTATTGGGTTAGCTTTTCATTTGCATTCACTATATTTTAAGCTTTTTGTTTGAATAGTTATAGCTTAATATTTGCTAAAATTATTCCAAAATCTTTTGAAACAAATATGTTAGGGTGGGGGGACTGTTTTCTGGGTAAGGGAATTAATGAGTGGCATGAGATTAGCATTTCTATTAATTTTTGAGTGCTTGGAATACTAAAACTTTTCACTGTATGCAGAATTGTTTGAACACTAAATGCCATATTTGGACCATTTACTTTGTTGACTTACACATGGGCCTTGCAGAATTCTGAAAGTATCGTGCAAAGGTAATGTGTTGACATTGACAGAATAGAAGAAATTATTTTAAATGACCTAAAAACTGAGATGCAGAACACTAGCAGTAGCACCGTCCTATTTACATGTATCAAGTGTCTCATTCCCTAGCTTTTCTGAACAGACTGTATACTTCAGTAGTAGTGTAAATGTAACCTTGCCAGTGTACTGCCCTGTCCCACAATAGATAGCAGATGTTTGAGAACACAGAGTAGTTTGCCTTTAATGTTGATTTGTTTGACTATAATGCTGAACTAAGAATAGACATAAGTGGAAAATGTGGCCATTCCATTCTAGAAATTTTTAGATTTCGCATCTATACAAAGATCCAGATGAATGCAAACATAAGGTAATCAAATACAGTAATAAAAAACATGATCAGTCTGAAACAATTTTATTGTATTTACTTGCACTAAATTAGGTTGCCGTTGACACAGTTTGCCTGCCAAATGCCAGTCCTTGAGCACTGAAGGTAGTATTTCCATGTTTGCTCTAGTTTTGCCTTGCAGATGCTTCTCCACTCACATGCTTTGTTATATAACTGAAGCTAAATGGTCTGCAAAAAAAATAAGACAGATCTTCTCTTTGAAGATCAGACGGGCATTTGCAGATTTTCACCAGGGAGTATATACATGCTCCTTGAATATTGTTGTTGTTCATATCCCTTTTCTGTTCTTCCCTGTTGTTACTAGAGAGGTGCTCTCTTTTTATCAATTACATGGAAGAGGTTGTTTGTTCTGATTAAAGTAATTCTCTTGAGGTTACGTATCTATCACATACGTTTCTAAAAAGTAACAGAAAATAAGTTCCTGGGAGTGGAGTGGGAGGGAGACTTAACTGTACAAGTGAAACAGTCCAGTGGCAGTTCCTTTTAACATGGCAAATATGACGAAAGGTCTGTGTTGACCAATACAATAATGGGACATTGCAAATATCCTACCTGATCTGGATATGAAGGGAGAGACACGATGGGCATAATATACACATTAATAAAATCTGTGGGTATCTGCGAAGCCCTAGTTTCAATGGAATCTACTGGGAATGTGGGGAAAATGTTAAGTTTAAAGTTCTCCTAATTGCTTCACGGCATTCTTCTCACCTCTGATTGCTTCTGTCATGCTGCTGCTACTGTTACCACTGTTGCATTCCTCTGAGCACATGATGCTGTCCTGTGTTTGGAGCAGGTCCCTGTGGAATGCGTGTTGCCAGTATATGCGTTTGCTACCAGTTATTTGCTTGTTTCCCCCTCCGAAAGAAAAGGGACAAATGAACGTAAAATAGGTCTGATATTTTAAGAAGTGGAGTCCATATAAGTGGCCATGCTGTAATGATCCTTTCCTTGTATTACTGAGTGTGTCCTAACCAAAGAACTTTTCTCTAGAGTTTTCATGCAAAACCTTAATGATGACCATAGCATTGCAATGCAAAGGCAAATTGACTTTCTGTATGAATGTTCTGTGTGACAGTGAGACATGCCAGTCTGCTTATATAAATGATATGAGCATATGAGGTCACCATTAAGATCTTGCGTGACAGCATGAGTTTGAAGTTGGGCTATGTATTGCTGCTTGGTATCTGTTGCAGAGGAAAGTTAAAGCCTGATGGAAGCATGTTATCGACTCTTTTAGCCAGGGCCAGATTAATGTCACTGTGGGCCCAGTGCTGTAAGATTTTGTGGGGCTGCTGGCTGGCCATTGGCCAGCCTGCACAACAGGAGGCTTTCCAGTGCCTGGGGGAGCCATACTTACACTGGTGCTCTCCCCCTTGGCAACTGCACCCCATGGAGCAATCCATGCATCCCTGTCTCCCTCTCCCCCATCCCCCCGCCCCCGGTTGGCAAGAGTGCATTGGCCAGAGGTTTGGTTGGTGAATTGGGGCTGTTGCAGGCTCAGGGCATCTCCCTTCAGTTCCCTAGTGCTTGGGGCACTAGTACTCTGTATAGGATGGCTGCAGAGTGTACATGGAATCCCCCTTCCCCAGTTTAGCTTGTAGGCGGAGGTGGTGACTTGGGCTCAGCAGACAGCAGTAACACCTGGTGCCCACTTCAGACTCAGTGGCAGGACCCCACAAGGAGAGTCCATGGGCCCATTTCTCACTGTGGGGGCTCTGGGGCTGCCTAAAGGTGGGGGGTATAATGGACTATGTGATTCCCTCTTTGCAACCAGTGCAGAGGTGGAGGGGCTGGATGATGCCTTGTCTGCCTGCAATCTGGGGCAGCCTGGGAAGTGGTAGGTAGGCATGGGGTAGCCTGATGGAGGCCTGGGGGTGTGGCCAATCCTCAGTATGTGGGGCAGCGGGCGCTGTGGCATGATATTGGCTGGAGGTGCTGGGAGCAGGGCTAGATTTTTGCAGGGGACCTTAGCTCATGGCCCTGGATTGCAGCTTCTAAAGCTCCAGCATTAATCCAGCCGTGGTTGCAGGCAATGTAAAAGTAGAGAAGAATGCAGGAGACATTTACTGTAACGTATTTCTATGAGTGTTTCCCAACTAGCGTGTCACAGCTTGCAGGTGTGCCACAGAATTTTGAAAAACTTCTCGGAGTGCTGGATTCACTCATGGATATTAAGTTCATTTGGAGACCATGTGGTGGTGTGCCTCAAAATAATTAAAGGTATGAAGGTGTTCCACCATAGAGAAAAGGTTGGGAACCACTGATTTATATATTTCTAAGATGTTGAGGGAGTGGAATGGGTTGTGATATCACTTTATCTCTAAATATATTTTTTATTTATTAAAGCTAGAATGACCCAGGCTTTCATGGATGGAGAGGGGACCATATAGGCTGTGCCCATCTTCTTTCAGTGCCTGCTTCTGTTGATTGCATTCTAGGTGTATGCATGTCCACAAGCACAGTCACTGGAATTTTTTTTCCTGTAGTAGTATCAATAAGACTAGCTCTCATACACTTTAAAGCTCAACCTGTGGTATATGGGGCATGGCTGGCTCTGTGTCTCCTCAGTTCCTTCTTTCCACCCCTGGCATTTACTGGAGTCATTGCTCTTGCTTGCTGCTGCAAGTGTTAGAGTTTTCGTAGTAGTTAGTTTAGTTGTCTTTTTCTTTTTCTTTTTGGCATCCAGCAGAGCAAGAGGTGTCGGGTTCTGCTCAATATGCAGGCTTGACCACAGGTCACTAGCTGATGCCCTCCTTCTCTAGTGGGCAGGCGGCCTCAGGTATGGCTTCCTGCCTGGACTATTGATACAGTGAGTCCTGTTGAAAATCAAGAGAAACAAGGCAGGATATGATCCTGATACTGCCCACGTGGCTGCGTCAAGCTGTGGTTCAGCACTCTGCTAAAACTGTCAGCCCCCCCCGCGCGCACGAGACTTGTCACATTGGCAGAATCTCGTCTCCCAGACCTGGGGCCTGCTCCTACACCCTGATTTATAATCTCTGCATTTGACAGCATAGAGACTGACTTGCTAAACCCTGAAGAGCAGGCATGTGCATCCCAGGTCTAACAAATCCTCATGGACAGCCGGAAACTCTTCACTAGAGTGTTGTATCTGGCCAACTGGAAAAGGTTCATGTACTCTGTGTTAGGCCAAAAAATCTTGCCCCACTGACTATTGATCCAGGCTATTCTAGACTACTTACTTGTTGCACCTTAAACTTCAAAATCTAGCTATTTTTGTTAAAGGTGTGTCTGGCAGCCATCTCCATATTCTGCCCTCTGATACAAGGGAAATCAGTTTTTTCCCATTATGTGTCATTTGAGTTCCTGAAAGGCTAGAAAAATTTTACCCTCAGATTTGGGACCCATTGACCCCCTTGGGATCTGAACCTAGTTAGCCCATGACTACCTGCTCCTTGTTGTAACTCTCCTGGAAGGTGTTTTTCCTAGTGGCTATCACCTCAGCATGAAGGGTGTCTTGAGATTAGAGCACTCACATCAAGGCCATTGTACATAGTCTTTAAGCGCCACAGGACTCCTTGTTTGTTTTACTGAACTAGACTACCACAGCTGCGCCTTTGGTATAAGGACAAGGTCTGTTTGCCACCTCACGTAACTTTCTTACCCTAAGTAGTATCTTCATTACATAATAACCAAGACAGAGTTTCTCCAGTGTTTTGCCCAACACCACATGGCTCAGATGAGATACATAGGTGGTGCACTTTTGATGCCAGGCATGTCTTAGCCTTGTACGTCAAGAGGTCTAAATCCTTCCATAAGACCATGCAACTCTTAGAGGCAGTGGCAGAAAGAATGAAAGATTTAACAGATTCCTCCAAGAGGATCTCCTCATAGATAACTTCCTACATCAGATTCTGTTATGAGCAGACAAATGTTCCTCCTGAGGATCACAGCCCATTCTGTTAGAGCCCATCCCTCTTCAACAACTTTTCTGGCACAGGTATCAATATAGGAAATCTGCAAGTCTGCTTGGTTATTGGTCTGTACTTTTACATTCCATTATGCCAGCAGGCAACGGACAACGTCAGATTTGGCAGAGCAGTGCTGCAAATGGCACTTGTGTAAAATCCGAGCTCCCTCTGGCGATGTTGTTTGTGAGTCACCTAGAATAAAATCGACATGAGCAAGTAGTCGAAAAAGAAAAGATGGTTACTTACCTTTGTAACTCTTGTTCTTCAAGGTGTGTTCCTCATGTCCATTCCATGACCTGCCCTCAATTCCCATAGTCAGTGTTGATGATATGAAAGAACTCAAGTGATGCAGGGCCAACAGTGCCTCATATGTTACAACATGAGTTCAATGCCCCATGGGGGTCAGAGCAAGCCCTATGGATGCTGCTAAGGGAAAAAAATTCTGGTGAATGCATGTGGATGCACATATCTGGTATGGAATGGATGTGAGCAACACATTTCAAAGAATAACAGTTTTGAAGGGAAGTAACCATCTTTGCATACTGAAATGATGAGATAATTCTGTATGTGCCTTATGACTTTGTTACAATAATCTGATTTCATCCTCCCCCAGCTAGTGTTTTAATTGCTCTTCCAAACAGGAAGAAGTAATGCTGTGTGATGAAGCTGATTAATCAAACAATGGATAATAAAAATAGCAGACGTTTAGCAAATAATGAACATGTTGGAAGTTCTCAGCATGAAATTGTCTTTGAAGAATTTTGAATAGCAAACAAATTCTGTAAAAATTGAAGCCTGTTCAAACAATTAATGAACAGGAATAAGGGTGATACTGACTGAAAAAATTGTTGGTTACTGCTTCTCACTGAGTGAGCAGATACATGGTTGTGCAGATTTTTCAACCCCTTCACCCGCACACTTTTCTTTCCACTTTCCTGTTTAGATGATGATTTTAAATAGCTATTGGGAAATATTTCCCTCCACCTCCAATTCAGTATGTGAATTACAAATATCCAGCCTTTTTTCTTCAAGGCTCAGTAGCCAATATGAATTAGAATAATAGAAACATGAAGGATCCATGAGAGGTCATTGTGTCCAATCTTCTGCACTCATGGCAGGACCAAGTACCATCTTAAACAATCCCTGACAGGTGTTTGTCTAACCTGCTCTTAAATACTTCTAGTGAGGGAGATTCCACAACTCCTGAAGCAACCAGTAGTTTCCCCAGGACTTGAAATTAGTGGGGGTATAGGGTGAGATGCAGGGGTGTGTTGGGGTGCTCACTCAATTGGTATAACACCATTAATAGCAGACAACTGGGGGGTGTTTGGAAATTCAGTGGAGTGAAGGGGGTGCATGGGGTGGTGTTAGGGAAACCCTGGAAGTAACTTATTCCAGTGGTTAATCACCCTGACCGTTAGGAATTTTTTCCTGATGTGCAACCTAAACCTCCTTTGCTATAATTTAAACCTATTTCTTCTTGTCCTATTGTTTGTATCTAAGGAGAATAATTTTTCTCCCACTTCCTCGTAACAGCCTTGTAAGTACTTGAAAACTGTTTTCAGTTATCATGCCCACTCTGCCTCCTGTTTTCCACACTGAACAAACCCAGTTCTTTCAGTCTTTTCTCATATGTCTAACATTCCAGAACTTTAATCGTTCTTGTTGCTCTTCTGTGGACTTTCTACAGTTTTGCTACATCTTTCCTGAAATGAGGTGCACAGACTTGGACACAAAATTCCAATTGAGGCGTAATCAGGGCCGAGCAGAGTGGAAGAATTGGTTCTCATGTTTTACTTACAATACTCCTGTTAATACATCCCAGAATGATGTTTCCTTTTTTTCGTCCCCCAGCAGTGTTACAGTGTTGATTCATTTAGCTTGTGGTCCACGATGACAGCCAGATCCCTTTCCACAGTGCTCTCTCCTAGTCAGCCATTGTGCATTTTGTATGTGTGCAATGGATAGTTCTTTTGTAAGTGGAGTACTTTGCATACGTCTTTACTGAATTTCATTCTGTTTACCTCAAACCATTTCACCAGTTTGTCCAAATTGTTTTGAATTGTGATCCTGTCCTCCAAAGCTCTTGCAACCCCTCCTGGTTTGGCATCATCCGCAAGCTTTAGAATTTTACTCTCTGTCATCATCTAAATTACTGATGAAAATATTGAATAGAACTGGACCTGGGCCCTGATCATTGCAGTACCCCCCTCATTATGGCCTTCTGGCATGACTGTGACTTGCTTTATTCACATTCATGTCCAAATTTGTAGCTTCATCTACAAAGCCTATGAACTGATCTCGTCTTCCTGTGAACTATTTTACTTTAAAGCAAATGCAGGGTACTTTTAATTTACTGTTACAAACATTTCTCTAGGCAGAAATAATCAATAATCATTTGTAGAACTGACAGATTGTTGTTTTTTAAATAAAAATGCTGTTTCAACAAAATAGAAATTTTTGTGAAAGGTTATTTTTCATATTTTTTTGCCTTTACATTGAAACAGAAATCATATTGTCACAGACAATCCTATTTTTTTTAACACAAGCAAAGCTTTTTCATTTTTATCAGGTTTTTCCATAAGAAGTAACATACATTTCCTGACTAGTTCTGATCATTTGTCTTCTCTTCTCTATCATTGTGCCAGAACTTTGCTCCATGCTCTCTGGTAGTTCTTTTTTTAGCTTATCTACTGTACCCTGTTTTTCTCTGGTCTTTATCACTGTCATCTCTTTTGTTTTGTTTAATATATTAAAAATGCTATTGTCAGTAGCATCTTCCTATTGTTACTCTGACCATACCTTGTCACCTTCAATACTTTCCATTGGCTTCCCCTATTCTCTTACATTTAAATTAAACTTCTCACTTTCAAAACACTTGAATGACATTACCACCTACGTCTGACCTAATTTCCTTCTCCTGTACATCCCTACCCACTCCCTGTGTTCTGTTCAAGTTTCTCTAACTACTTTTTTGTCACCTTCACCCACTCCAAAGTTTCTTTTGCTTTTAACAGGTTCTCTGTTAAAACTTTCTTCTTTCAGATCACTACCAAAAACCCACCTGTTTTGCCAAGCAAATCTGCTTTAATTTTCATGCAGTACTGCTGTTTGTAGTATGTACTGCACTTATTTATGCTTTCTAAGTTCTTCAGGGCAGCAGCGTGTTTTTCTCTTTTAGTTGCATTTACAATAGATGACACTTAGAATAATTACTTCTTGGTTACTCTATAAATTAATGTTATACATACTCACTGTATCAGATTTACTGTGCCTTGCTGTTTAAAGACAGCTATGGTTATTGAAAATGTAGTGTTAAATATTCTATAGATGTCTTTGGTTTTAAATACTAGTGGGAGAGTAATAAGTCTAATGAATGAAAACTTTTGTTAAGTAGAGTTCAACAAAAGGCAAACACAAAATGGGGTTAGCTTTTTCATTATAAATACAGCCAGACCAAAAACATTCAATAAACATTTAAAATACATCCATTTGTTACAATAGCAATTCTGAACCAGTTTAATCATTCTAACACTGAAAATCAAACTATAATACATTTTTTATTAGCTTGTACAAAAGTCTGCTAGATAGCTTGTTACTGCAGGGAAGAAGGGCTTTCTGGAGTTCTCCGTGCATTACACTCCTGGAAGACATTGTGATTTTCCCAAAGCAACCCCTGTTATGTGCTACTCTGAGTGCTGGCGAGAGGGCATCCAAGAGCAATACATAGTGTTCTTTACCATTAAGATCTCAAAATACTGTCCCATAATCCTTGCTTCTCTTCTGCATTCTTAAAAGCAGTTCCCTAAACTGTTAAACTAACTCTAATGATTAAAATTTATTTAAAGAGTTGTACTATCTGCAGCTGAAATTTGGTATGTTGTACAAGTTTCAGAATGAAAATTATGCTGTACCAGTTCTAGGATAAAGTGACTACTAAGGATTAGCTAATCAATTTGTTTTAAAGGCAGTTCATTGATTTAGAGTTGTGTTTGGAGCTTTTGTAACTGCAAAATTGTTTCCTTCCCTCCTCCCTTTACTGAAGTATTGCAGATGGTTAAGCTCTGTCCTGGGTGTGTGTTAGTAGATATAATAAATCAAGGGAAATATGAATATGAATATATGGTGCATGATATATGAATATGAATATATGGTGCATGATACTATATACTGTACTTAATGCAAAGATGCCTATTGAGCAGAAGAAATCTAGTAGTCAGCAACATTAAATCAATAAGAACTACATATAGACATGGTCAAATAAATCTTAACAAAACAAGAGTCTGCTGATTTTAATCCAGTTTGGGAAGCACTAATCTTGGATCAGGTTTTAGAGTTCACATGTCTTAGTAACACTCTCAACAGCTTCCTTGAGGAGGCACAGCAGAAGACTTTCACTCTGTTAGAGTACAGCAAATGAGTACACATACTGTATCAGTTGGACATTCAACAGTGTTTTTCTTTATTTTGTTATGAGTGGAACCAGGAGTGACCAAGAGGAGGAGCCAGCTGTTAGCTTGATAAAAAGGGAAAAGGAAGTCTACTGTTTGGCAGCAATATTTTAAGCTAATCTAGAACGATACTGTAAAATTTCCCTGCTTCTGTACAGCAAGAAAAGTTTAAAACAACTGAGATGCCCTTGAAAGTTCCATTGCTTCAGAATTAGTTGTGGGGAAGTGAGAAGAAACATACTCAGCATGTTCTGCATGTTTTCTTTCAGAAATGCATTTATGAAACAACCCCAAAAAATCCTCTCTTGCAGATTCTTTGTTTTAATGATCAGGCAGTGTACTGGTATGGTAACTTTATTCTAAAACACTTGTGAATATTTTAAATGCTCTATCATGCAAACTCTTGTTTCACTGTACTGTTATGTCAAAGATATTTATAATGAGTCTGAGAGATCATTTTTGTCCAGGTGAAAGTAGTTTTTAAAATACATTGGATCAAAACAGATCCAAATAGTTGCCTAAACTACCCTCAGGCCATTTGTTTCAGAAGTGTCTGACAAAGTGGGATTTTCTCGCATGAAAGCTCATGTGATAAATAAATCTGTTAGTCTTTAAAAGTGCCACAGGACTCCCTTGTTAATAGGAACAAAGTACAGGTTTTTGAACTGGAACAGCAGCCTTGCCTGTTCCTGTTTTGGTGGCAGCAGAGCTCCTGCAAGGATAAAGTATGAGGCCAGGCAGAATGTCTTGGAGGATCTAGCAACATCCTTGCCAAGGATAAGCTCAGGTTTGTAACTAAACAGGCATGAGTAGGACAGGGAATGTTCAACTAGACGCAGTTAGGGTATTTCTTTGCTTTTGGTTTCTTTTTGGATTCCTCTGTGCTGAGCACATGTACCCCCTCCCACTATCCTGTAACGACCTAAGTTAAATCCCAGAGAAGCAACTCTCTGTGTTTATCTGTTCTTTTTAATTAAAGATTTTACCCTTTTAAAGTAAGCTCTGGTTCTGTGTCCTAAAAGGCAAGTGGTTTTGTATGCATGTGCCTCAGACTGCACAGCCAGCTACTAAAGGGGACTCTGTCCCATTTCCAGCTGATATCCCAGCTGGGGTTCAATCACTCTCCTGGAGGAGGAATAAAAATGATTGAGGGTACCTTGCAACTTTTCATTCCGGTGAATCTGCCTAAAAATTTGTGAACCTGTCAAATAAAATTTTGCCTTAAGGATTCTATTTTGATTTTAAAAAACAGGGGAAAGGGGGTTCATCAAACTCAGGTCTCCTTTATTTCTGGACCCATGAAACTGTGCAAGCTAGTTCAGAGCCAGAGAATTTCAGGGACCATGTTTGGATTTGAAATGGGAGAAGATTCCTGCAATCTAATGCTTTTTCAAAACTAGCATTTCTGTTCACATTGCTTTGTGTGTCTTTAAGGTACAGCAAATGAGCTGTCTTTGTTCTCATGTTTGGTTGTCAAACTTAAGGACTGATATGGTTTTAATAATGACTTGTTCTTGGCAACTGATGAGATTTTTTTTAATTAGGAACCTGTAATTGGAGTCAGAGTGACAAAGGTGAAGATTTAGTTAGGAGAGAAATCATGCAAGTATGTTGGACAGATGTTCCACTACATGAATTACTGATATCTACAATAAGTCAACTTATTTCTAATGGGAAATGTCAACATTTTTTTGGAAAATTAAATATATTGGGATATTCTGAAGAGTTTGGCTGAGCTCTATCATACTCTGTGGGGCAAAAGTTGCTTTTTGTGCTCCCTGGATTCTTGGGATAGTTTGCCCCTTGACAAAGTTTGACAGTCAGGCCTGCCCTGAACCATGATTAGCAACTCCTTTGTGCTGCCAGAGTGGTACAGATGAGGTGTGAACTGGCACAGCAGTTGGGGCCAATATCTTTTAAACTGTACTAGTTTTAATAGTTAATGCTATTTAGTTTTTATTTTGCTTTTAAGATACTGTATAAAGGTACAAAATTACTAGTAAACATATAATCAGAAATCTGCGATGTCTTCATTGGTTGGGAGCAGGGAAAATGTTTGTATGGATTGTGACAAGTCCTTTGTATCCACGTTTATTTTTTGATGATGATGGATCCTTTGATATCTTCCTCCATATATGAACTACAAAGGTCTAACACCATTTGATTCTTCTGGACACACCCTGGCCATAAACTCATGAGCATCACTCTTTATGTTAGCTGTAGTGAAATGAGTACAGTTTGAAATGCCCCAGGGTGTGAGAGAGGGGAAGTTTCCTGTAATTAAGGTACTGGACTGGGACTCTAAAAATCTGAGTTCAGTTCCTGACTTTGACATAGTGTGTGACCTTTGGCAAGTTACTTAAACTTTCTACATGTCCCTTCTCAGTCTACAAAATGGGGTTAATATTCCCTTTCTCCAACTCTGACTGTAAACTTTTTGTGGTGGATGTACAGTCAAAAGCTCTTGGACCAGTCCTTCTGCAACTCGAGCAGAATCTTCACCAAGTTCATGTGGCTCAAAAAAGGCCTCAAGATTCACTTGTAGAATTCTCAGATTATTCTGACTGAATGAAAGATTAGGTCAACTGAACTTCGAACTATATTACTTACTGTCTTCCCATATAATGTTTATGGTCACAATGTTACCTAGTACACAAAACACATGTAAGTCCACTAAGTTTTACACCTGAGAGGGAACACTTTGTGACATCTAGCCTATTTTCAGTTGTGCCATCCATCACCCCATGGTAGGAATCTAGTCTTGAATAACTCATGAGCCTTTCTAGAAGGAGTGATCTCTCTACTTCATCTGACTTCCCTTTATGAAACTGCCCACACTTGAAGTTTAAGATAATTGCGCACACTTCAGAAACAACCCCTGGGATGTGTATACATATGACAGCTAGCAAAGTATATAACCATTTATAGTACAGTTTTCAAAAGTGAAGTACCGTTTTCATAAGTCACTTCATATTTTCAAAAGTGGAGTCAGTGAAACTTGGGGCCAGTCTACACAGGAAAATGGACTGGCACACCTATTCTGAAGTGCTTTTCAATAGCTTTGATTGTGTAACTGCCTGTATGGATGATCTATTCCAGAAGAAAAGTGATGACAGTCTATAATAGAATCTGTGTGGGAGAATTGTTCTGGTATGGCTAAATTATACCAAAATAGCAATGCTGATCAGTTTCCCCTATCGCTTTTGAAAATGGGACTCCTAACTTAAGATTTTCAGAAGATAGATATAACTTTTCTTGATCTTCTGTGGATCTTTTTCAGTAAGACACCGTTTCATCAGTGTGCGGTATGTTCAGGGCTCTTGAGGTGAGAACTGCGTATGGCATCCTGGGTGTGGTGCAGTGTTAAGAACTAATATAATCTGCTTTATTTGACAGGAGATTTCTCATATCTAAAACCTGAAAATGGAATTGACAGTAGTATAGCACTGAGAACTCTTATATAATGTACCACTGGTTTCCATTGAGTCTTTCTTCACAATACATAATGCTTTTGTAGATAATAGTTCCCTAATCTGTGTATGTGTTTTATATTCTTTCTGAAGTGTGTTATCGCAAACTGCAGCATTTTAAATTTCATCTCACACTTGTCTGTCTAAATCCTCAAATTTTTCAGATTCATTTATATTTTCTGTCTTTTTTGTGTAATGTTGTGCAACTGCTTTTTCCAGGAAAAAACGTGTATTCTATAAATCTGTTATCTTTTTTGGTAAATCTTTGCATATTTTTTGTCTTTGCAGAGAGTGATAATGAACTCTCAAGTGGTACTGGCGATGTGTCCAAGGATTGTCCTGAGAAGGTCTTGTATTCCTGGGGAGAATTACTGGGGAGATGGTAAAAATTAATTTTCTCATTCAGATTTTTAAATATTGAACCTTTTCACCTTTCAGAAGATCAGATAATGACTTATAAAATAGTACAGGACCAAAAATTCCGTGGTCTTAAATTTTAATTTTCTTTCTCCATTTAAAGAACACCCCAAACATTTTATTTGATTAAAATGTAGAGATGCTGCTTATTAAAACATGTGTTTAAAGCCAGAGTATAAAGGGCTGGTACATTTGTTTTTTTTAATTGGTCATTATTCTGGAGATCTCTCCCAGTGCTTCTGTGAAAGTGCTGGCCTCTGTTTTACTGTATTTTCAGAATTTTAACTAATTATTCTTCTCAGTCTTGGTGTTCAAAGTAGTTCATTTCATGCTTCCCCCCACATTCTGTTTAAATGCTTATTTTTATACCCCAATGTATTTATTTGTACTAGATTTGTCCATTCCCAAAACCTTCTGACTTACAATGTTGTTTGTTGTGAATTATAGTTTCACTGGTATTGATTCTTTCTGTTGATCCTATGCATAATCATATCCCAAGGGAACATTGATCTGTTGTTTCTCAAACAGAGGGAAGATTTTTGTTTTTAAATCACGTAACAGACACCAAATTGCCTTGCTCAGATTAAATTTGATCAAATGTGTTTTTTGGCAAATGTCTCAATTTCTGGTTAACATTAAATTGCATATTTACCCAGGTATGAAAAATTAAAATTGAGGTCTTGTATGTTTGGGGAGTCTGGTCATCCCAGCTGAGCAAATGCCTATTTCAAAAGAAGGTAATCTAGAATTTATGAAATCATTTTGAAATCTGGATTTTAAAAAGGTAGAATTTGGTGAAATACTTTAGAAATTCTCCCATATCTAGAAATCAGATTGCAACTTCTTTTTCATACAGTGAAAAAAAATATATTCATTTAATCTTTTCATAAGTCAAAAATGACCAGAAGGATTTTGCTCAAATTAAAATAAAATTATCTTGAGCTAAAGACAGACCATGGGAATTTTTAGGCCATAATGTCAAAGTAGAAAGCTATGAGAATCTGAAAATTGAAGATTGCAATAGAAATTGCTTTGCAAATAACTATAGTGGTTATTGCTTGTGCTTGTGAAAACAAACATGGAAGACAGATTGAAAGGTATATGGATAGTGCCAATATGGATGGATTGTTAGTTTTGGGACTTAAGGCTAAATGGTGACTATAACAGAACAGTAACAAAGCGTGTTTATTATGGAACCAGCAAGATGTCCATGCACCAACCCAGAGTGTCCACATTCCCTTATTATTTGTGACCCACTATTCCTTATCTTCCCACTATTGTTTGTTGCTCACCCACTGAAACAAGTCTCGTATTACAATGTAAGATCTTTAGGGGGCTATAGGTATTTTATTTTTCTATAAAGTACCTAGCACTGCTTGGGTGCTAAAATGGTAATGTTACAATAATAAAATGAGCTTTCATGGGAGAAAATCCCACTTTGTCTTTTGCTCAACTAGATTAACACGGCTGCCCTTTTGGAACTTGGCAATAATAAGATGGTAGCTGTTTCTACTAAATTGTCTCACAGTTATAACTTTCATTTAAGGATTTAGATTTTTAGAAAAAAATAATTGAAGGAATGGAGTGTTTATGTATCTGCTGTGGGATCTAGCTTCAACACTCATTCATTGGAATAGAAAACACTTTTTCTTTCACAATTTTCACATGCAAATTCTGTGAAAACACCTAGGGGGGATATGGGTGCTGAGTTTGAGGTGAAGGACCTTGGGCTGTTTAATGACTAACAGCTGCAGGTTTCTGCCTGCCAATTTATCTGAAGACTTGCTCTTTGGGGACTTTCTCTTACTAAAAACCCAACAGAATCGTCTGTCTGTGGCAACAGGTGGTGGTCTCTACAGGGTCTTCTGCTGGAGTGGTAGATGGTACCCTTCCACACTGAGACTTCCTTGAGCTTGAGGCCAGGTTGGGTCATTCCTGAGCTTGTGCTGACCCAAGTCTGTCTAAATATAGAGAGAGGGGTTTAGCTATATCGTATAAGTTTCCCAAGGAGGAGAATGGGTAGGCCATCTGCTGTCTTAGCAGATAATTCTTGTGTGGATAGTCTTTGCTACTACCACCACCACTTTATAGAGTAGGGGTGGCCAAAGTTATGGACCTCAGGAGCCACACAAGTTGATCATTAAACCTTCAAGAGGCGCACTGAGGCATATAGTCATGTACTTTTACCTACTCCAAAATTACTAAGTTTACAATTCATTGCACATGTTAATTTTATCATAAGAGGGCAAATGTTGATCCTACCAATGTCAGATTCTAATAATTACTTAAGGTTGCCAGGAAAATTAGGTCTATGCAGTAAAAACTTAGCTGCTGCTCAGTGTAGGCGAGTGCAGGCTAGTGATGAGCTTTTTAAAATCCTGACCATGCCACGCTTCTCCCCCACCATCCCTGACCATGCCACCACTTCTCCCCACCATTGCAACCCCCTCCTGAACTCCTAGGGTGGGGCTGCTTTCCAGAATTGATTTGCTGACATTCTTCTGGGAGCCAAACTTTTTCATTCAAGAGCCACATGTGGCTCCCAAGCTGCAATTTGGCCATGCTTGTTATAGAGGGAGAAGGTGCTTGGAAATGTGCATGGAGCCCCACATTGCCTTAATCCAAACGTTTGTTAATGAGATGTAGGAGGAAATGGATTGAGCTTAAAACACTCTTGGCCAAATTCAACTTTAGTGCAACTCCACCAATGTTGTATCAAAGATGAATTTGACCTGCTCAGTATTTGAACTTTTGAGGAATAGATTAGTCTTTCCAGGATTTTTGGAAAAATATAGTATTAAACACTTGAAGAGAAGTATAACAGTATGAAAACTAAAAATAGATCAAATAAAATAAGCTCCTCCAACGTGCCAAACATTACAGCACATGCTGAAAGAAGATTCATGGCTTCGTAAAAAATTAACATTTCTATTCTGAGAGCTGATGCACTGATAATGTTGGAGATAAAAACTTCTTGTATGTTAATTGCTACCTGTCAGTTAATGTTACTATAAACTAGTGGACTTGACATGACAGAAGAGTTGCATAGAGGTATTCTGTGAGAAGTTTTTTTTCTCCCTAAAGATAATGTATACAACTAGAAGTCAAACCAATATAATCAGAAAAAACTAACTTAAAAACAAGATAGAACAACCACAAAAGGAAGATAGGGGGATGCCTTTGATTTATTTAATAAGTCACTGTTTGTAAGGCATCCTTAGAATGAAATTTATTATTCTATTTTGAACTTGTCATAACCAGCTGAATGCTCATAAAGATGTGGATAACAGCTTCTGATGTGTACAAAGATAAAGGGCATACGTTGTAATCTCAAAGCAGAAATATTTATAGCAACTATAATTTTTTATTGTTCTTTTGTATGTATTCTGCCAGGTCATAATCATGTGGCCTTGGAATCTTTGATAATCTCATACATTTTTTCTTTGAACTATTAACTAACAGCTGCTCAAGTGTAGCCAAGATAATAAATCTACTTTGTAGGAAATTAAAGCCGTGAATCCACCAACAGCCATGAGTGACTCAGTTATTTTGAAATGCCTAACTGTGTATTTGGTTAAGATAAACAAAGCTTTTTTTTAAATAAAAAAGCTGTTTCCATAGTCAAGTATATAGCAGAGGGTCATCTAGGAACAGAGAACAAGTAAAAAAGCACACATTTATTTTCTACAGTAAAACAGACAACAAATAATATTAATAATTTAAACTATTTCCCAGACAGACACTCAGAGAACTGAAGAGTTACATTTTGTAAAGGTACAGAATTTTGCTTGACTGCATGGTTTTTTTATAACATAAACTGAACTATCTAATATTGTTCAATGAAGTGCTATCTGTGCAGCAAAGTTGATGTACTTGAGTATTTATGTAACAAAGCCATTATAATCCTGTGCATGCTGTGTTCTAATATGAACATACTTGGAAGTAAATGGTGGTTGTAATATGTGTGGTATACAGTTCTGTTGTCTATTATAGCAGATTAATATCTGTATTCTTTTCTTGATGGCGGTAAAAAATGCTTGTTGTCCTTTATGAGCATGTGAAAACTGACCATCTTAGTTCTTTGTAGGATTTATCTACATGTTAAAAGGCTCAGAATTAAGTGGGCTTTTATGTTCACTTATAAAGAAAAATTGTCATCTGTGTAATCTGTAAACTGCCTAAAAAGAAAAAGCAATAGTAATTAAATGTGCAGGTGTGGAAGGCACTCTAGAAATTACAGAATGAATCTGATGGAATTATTGCTTTGGATTTAATGGCCTTTATCACCCCATTTCACACTGTTTAAACTTTGTTTATTTTGGAGGTGGTTTTTTTTAAATTTAGTTTCATGATGAAGGAATTAAATTTCTTTTTCTTACCAAACATGCCTTGAATTATTTTCTCCTGGATATGGATATCTCACTAATTAGTTCTTGCTCACTGTTTGTGTAACTTGTATTTGTGATTCCACTTCATGCCCCCTTTTTTGTTCCCCCTGATTTTGCTTACTTTGAACATGCTTAAAATATCTAGGTTTTAAAGATTGCTGTTGAGCAACAGCTACTCCTTCTAGGACTTTTCCCATGAGAAATCCATTAGCCACAGTCGTCCCGTAATAAAACATGATACAAAGGAGGAAGGGAACTGTTATGCTTTTTGTTTGCCTGCCTAGAATGGTGGAGTTTGAATGACCTGTCCTGAATCAAGACTTAATTTTCAACATTTACTCTGAGTTGTTCATGGACATTTTTTTAAAACAGAAAATGTACATATTTATGATCAGTCGTTAAACACAAGTTTGTTCTCCAGTTGAGTACAAGAAAGACAGGCCTGTTTAGAGAATATCTCAAAGCAGTTAAATTTGAGACAGAAGCAGAAGTCTGTCTTCACATTTTCATTAATAATTGAAAACAATGTTAATTATTGAACGTAGAAGAAAAAAAAAATTGCTACAACACAGAACCTAACACTATAGCAACCTGCTAGCATTTTGTCTAAACTGACACACCCATTCCTACTACCATCAGTGGAACTGAAATGGTGGTAGCAACAATGAAAAATTCTTGAAAGTATTTCCAAGGCTGTGTCTACATTCCACTCGACTGTTGGTGGCATGTCGTGTACGTGTAATTGAAGGCTGCACCTAACAGTGATGTGTACATCTGTCAGTGAAGGGCTCTAGCAGAGGAAAGCAATAGTTAAAGTGTAATTTGGTGAGTCCCGGAACCCTCCTAATCGGTGGGCCCACTTCCCTCATGTATAGGCCCCAGCCCAGAAAGGATGAGGGCATGGGATGTGGAGAAATGGAGCAGGGGCAGGAGGTGGGGTCAGTGAAGGTGAGAGCAGGGGCAGGAGTTGTCAGGGTGTTAAGGGGGGGCAGAGAGGGGGTGGATGGCAGCAGGAGGTGGGAGGCAGAGAAGGGGTGGGTGGGGGCAGAGGAGAGGTGGGTAGGGGCAGGAGATGGGGCAGAGAAGAGGTGCATGGTGGCAGGAGGTAGGGGACAGAGGCAGGAGGTGGAGCAGAGAAGGGGTGGGTGATGGCAGGAGGTAGGGGGCAGGGGTAGGAGGTGGGGCAGAGAAGGGTTGGACCAGGGGAGTTGGGGGGTGGAGGCTATGGGTGAAGTGAACACTGCTGCTTGTCCAGCCAGTGCCCCTCTTTGGCTGCAGGGAGCTGAGGGACCCAGATTGGGGCCAGCCTGGCAAGAGAGATTCCACCCCACTGCTCCCCCCGCCAACCCCAGCCCCGACCCACCTTGCTGCCCTGGGGTCTACAGGGCCAGAGCAGCCTCAGCCCTGTACTCCTAGCTCCGGCGGCTGCTGCAGGCCCAGCTCCCACTCCTCCTCCAGCCCAGGCCTACCCTCAGGTCCCCTTACCTGGCTACTGGAATGAAGTGGCCACCCCACAGGCTGCTCCTGTTGCCCTGAGGATGCTCAAACTGGTGGGCCCCAGTCCGGAATGGTGTTCTGGCTCACTTGAACCCAGTGGTGGCTTTTGGGGTAGGCAAAGCAGGTGGGCCCCAAGCCATAAAGGGCCCCATCTTCAATTTGGTAGACAGAAATGAAAACATAGAAAAATATAGAAATTGTTCCCATCTAGCAGAGCTAGTAGGGCTGGAAGCCTAAGCACTTTTCACTCTTGGCTCATCAAGGCAAGCTATTATTAGGTTCTGTGCTTCATCTGAAATGCAGATTTCACCATTCTCTGCCCATCACCTTCACATTGACATGCTAAAAAAGCAGGAGCACGCAATAGACAGCATAACAGCAGGAACTTCTCCAGTGGCCTCAACTTTTAATTCCTCAGTGTGGCCTTTTATTTTGCCATTTTTTAATTTTGTGAAATACTGCCTTTTTCTTTTCTTTTCTTTTCTTTTCTTTTCTTTTCTTTTCTTTTCTT
>ML682061.1:5700488-5734068 GCA_007922195.1 Podocnemis expansa | reverse complement strand
TTTTCTTTTCTTTTCTTTTCTTTTCTTTTCTTTTCTTTTCTTTTCTTTTTACCTGTTCTTTTGCCTTTTCCTTGGACATTGTGACACCTTTACTTTGGCTTTTTTTAGCTCAGGTTACCAGGTAGGTCCATATAGGCTGCTATATCTGAATACAGTGCTTCCCTTAGGCAATCATTTCACCTGTGCGTTTGATGTCTGTGCTGTATGTCTTTCTTTTGATAAGTAATTTTTTAGCTTCTTTTGTACGTACTATATAATATTTTTGAGGGGGCCAGAGTCTTATAATAAATAAAAATAAGTGAAAAGGAGGTTTCTAGTGTATAGCTAGAAAAGAAAAACACCAAATTTCAATGAAATACTCTGAAGCACTCAAGTTTATTATTATTTGTATTGTGTCTCTAGTGCACATAAACCCAAGCCTATATGAAAAATTTGTAAGATTTGACTGCCAAAATTTTAAATGTGGTATTTCAGTTACTTTTGAGCGATCATTAATGTTACCACTTCTTATTTATTAATGCATGCTGATACTTTTTAAAAAAAAATTTAAAATGTTCACTTTAACTTTGTAGTTAAGCATTAGCTGATTTATGTTAAGTAAAAGATGATCAACTTACAAGCTTCATGATGGGAAGATCTTTAAAAATAACATACCCAAGAATAATTTACGAGTTCCAGAGGGATAATCACGCTAGTTTGGTTCAGCCAAACAAACAAGGAGTCCTGGGGGGTGATATGGGGCAGTTAAGGGTGCAGGAGGGACTGGGGCCACAGGGAAGGTAGCAGTGGGGGCTGATAGCACGTCCTTTAGGGGGCCCCACAATGGGCCTTCGCCTAGGGCCCTTAATTGCCTAAGACTACCTCTGCTTTTACCCCTGGAGGAGAAGGAGTGGGGAAAGGCTTCAGCAGCTTCTTACTGTGCTGCTGGTGGAGTCTTCTGCTTCAGTAAGATAAGGGCTCTAGCAGCAGACCCTTCATTGCTAAATACAGTGGTAAAGGCAGAAAGGCACAGTTTGGGTGAGTAGTGAGCTGTGTAGGTTATGTACCGAAGTACATATCCATGCCCTTCAGATGTGTCTTCGCTCACTTAATCCATGCCTTATGATCTATACTGCCATTTATATCTGTGCTTAAGGCTCTCTTTCTGTGTATGCTGCACCTTGCCAAAAGAAGAATTCAGGATAGACTCATTCTGTAGTGTACAACAAGGCCAAAGAATCAATTCACATGCTACCTTTCTGTTGTGTTCTTATAAATTGCCATGCTAGATTAAATCATTAATCCATCTAGTAAAGTGTCTTGTCTCTGACAGTGCATATTATCAGTGGGTTACTTACCAGTAACCATCCTTCTTTGAGATGGGCTGCTTGGATCTATTCAGTAATAGGTGTCTCTGTGCCAGAGCGCCGGATTGGTTGGAAAACTTTTGTCCCAGCCTGTCAGGAGAGGGCAGACAGCCACCGCCCCTCATGCCACCCCATGGCTATATATACAGCCGCTTCCTGACCCCTCCTCTGTTCCTCAGAGTCACCAACTCCAGATGCGGGGATGGAGGGGAGGGACCTGAATGGATCCAAGCATGCCATCTCGAAGGAGGACGGTTACTGGTGAGTAACCCACCGTTCTTCCTTGAGCTCTGCTTGGATGCATTCAGTAATAAGTGACTGCTAGCTGTGCTGATGGATGGTGGGTGGAGTTGGGTCTTCCGCCTTCAGCACAGCAACAACGCCCCAGAGGGGAAGAGGCCCACGAGAGAAGACTCTAACCAGAGTCAAGAGGTGAACTAAGCCCTTGACGTGGCACAGCAGAAGAGTAACTGAGGGCCAACCCAGGGCGGGGGCAGGGCCGAACCCACCGAGACGTATGAGTGAGGGTAGGCCAGACCAAGGTCACCATAGCGAGGATGTAGAATGCAACACGAAACAGAGGGTTGTGTTTGGTGCTCCACCTAAGTGCTATAACACAAGGTATGAAGGCCAGAAGATAAGCGTCTGGCTCTGGGTCTTGCAATGTGAGCTTATAGGGGATGCTGGAGACCAGCGGAAGCGGGTTAGCCATAATGACTTGTGACCTGGACAAGAGATAAAGGAAGGATGAATATTATCCCATGGGCTGAGCGCATCAAAGCCCAAGCTGGGACTCAAAAGAGTCACGGTGAGGCCTGGCGGATGTGGGGTCTGCAGGTAGCCGCAGGAGGGATGAATCTTATCCCCTGGACTGACCACGACCAGCCCTAGCAGAGTCTGGTCGAAGAGAGTAACAGTGAAAATGCATTTGTATAGAGGAAGAGGGGACTCTGAGGATGATCGAGAAGGGTTTGGGCGAGACACTTCATGCCAGTGCACTGAAGGCCAAAGCCACAAGTGGTGTGGTAGGAGACACAGGGCATGCCGGTTACAGGATCTTGAGTTAGTACGTGAGGAGTACACTTCAAACTGAGTACGGTACCAAAACCGGGGTTTCTCACTGGAGGGGTACTCCAGGACACTAGCACCCCCACGGCAGCAGAATAGACTTGGATGGTGCCGATGGCTTGGTACCTATAGGAGTCTCGGTAACACGAGAACTCGCGGAGAGGGAGTGAGAGAGAGAGAGAGCTGCTTCTTGGCCTGTAGTCCCGTGGGATTCCAGCATCACGAGGATGCAGCCAAAAGAGGGGGAAGTGAGGGCAGGAAGGATGCCAGCTATCGTTTGGCTACCCAGTTGAGGTGGGTAAGGGGCTGGTAGGGACGCTGTATAGGGATACAGTCTCGCGTGCCTCGGGCACCAACAAAGGGATAGTTTCACAGCTACATTGCGTCAACGTGAGCACCAGGGGGAGGACATGTTGATGCTGGGCAACCCCCCAAATACGGTTGTCGGGGGACGGAGAAGTCATCTTCTGATCACCTAGGAGGTGAAACTACTTGGAGAGTAGTGACCACAGAATCCCAGAGGTATCCCGGGTGTAGAGAACCGATGTGAAGGGTTATTTCCAGTCGAGGAACTGGATGGTATTCCTCGTTGGGGTACAAGCCTCTGTATTATGAGTGTTTTGGAAACAGGAACTGTGACCTGTTTTCCTCTGTTTGTTACGTATATATGTATGAGCAATGAATATCATCTGGTCCCTCAAGGAGGTGAGGGAATGAAGGGCCTGGTAAGGTAGTCACCAACATATCACGGAGGTGACTCGACAGTTGAACTGTGGGGCCCCAAGTAAATATAGCGGGTCAGTGCGCCCAAGAGACGGTACCCTGCTAGGATACGTATCCTAAGGTCAGGGAGGCTGGGCAGGAATTACAAGCAACTCTGGAAGGAGCTTCCGTGCTTGGAGTACGGCCTTCTACCCGATTATGATGGGGGAGTAAGGTCTGGAAGGTGGACGCTAATATAGCAGGCCCAAGATAAGGTATCCCGCCGCTGTTCCTGTTGCGGGGGGAGGCGATGTAGGCGCCATCCCTGTGGGATCCCTGATCTGGAGGGTTCCAGTCAGGTATACTAGGTGTCTGCTTCCCGAATGGAAGGGGCAGGGGGGCAAAAGGAGGCTGGCCACCGCTTCAGGTCGGGTGTATCTAGGAAGAGGACTCCTCGGAGAGGTGTCCTGCTAGCGACTAAGTTTGCCGCTAGGGAAGGGGCTGTTACGGAGCCTCAACTTCCATGAGGAAATGGGGAATAAGGGTGGCAGGGGTTGGACCGCTCTGCCTTGGCCTTCTTCAGAGGCTAGGGTCCGCCGCAGTGGTGCGGGCGCGACCTGCCTGACGGGTAGGGTAGTGGAGGTTCTTGTTGGGCCGAGGTGTTGAGGGTCCCGGTAGAGCTTGCTACCCAGTATGTCGACGGTATCCTAGTGAAGGTATCCCGTGCCCCCAACCTGAAAACGAGAATGGGGCCTACCTGACGTAGAGCATCTGGGTGAACAGTAGTGGTTCTGCGCCCAGGTGAACACCATGTATGGACATTGCGGAGCCTCTGCAGCAGTGGCTGAGGCCACTGCGAGATGTGCTTCTTGTCCCTGTCAAGACCTGTTGTAACGCGTACAGCGCAGGGGTTATTGGTTGAAGGGTACCGATGAAGAGGTGGGGGGGGGGTGAGGGGGCGGATTCCCGTAAGTGCCCGCGGTAGCAGCTGCTGAGGATACGTAGGGGTAGGCCCCCGGTACCGAGGTACTAGTGGTGCAGGGAACACGGGCTGGTTTGTGAGGCCCATGTCTGCCCGAGACCGAGGGGTGGAGGAAGGGGGGAGGGGGAACGACATGGCCAGAGTTAGTGCAAGGGTGGGGAGGCTGGTCCCAATCGAGCCCCATTCCCCTTTCCCAAGGCAGGGAGAGGGCGTCAACTGTCTACTGTGACAGTACAGTGAAGTCTTGTTCTACCCCAGATGACCTGGAACTAGGATGGCAGCTAATTGGGTGGGCCCCTTTGCCGCAGGTGGGAGAGGAAAGGGGTCTCAGCACCTTGCAGTGGGGTGATGACAGTGGCAAAGAAAATTTTTGCTGTGTTCCCATGATGATGTAGATGAGTGGGAATTGAAGGTGAGGGCTTATGTGGGGGGAGGCACGTCCAGGAGGGAGGAGGCCGAAGTATTTGGCTTCTCCCCTGGGGTCCCGAGTGGTGCCCACCACCGATAAGGTTTCTGGGGGGAACAGGGCATCCCCATCAAAAGGGAGGTCCAGGACCACCTGTTGTGCATTAGGGGTCGCTCTAGCCTCCCTGAGCTAGGCCATCCGGCGAATAGTTACTGCCGAGGCCATAGTGTGGGTGGCTGTATCCACTGCTTAGCAAGCCGAGAGGAGGAGGTCTTGGGAGATTATATTACCATTCTCCATGAAGGCATCATATTACTCTCTGGCCTTGGGTGGAAGCAAGCACCGGAATTTCGTGAGTGACTCCCACACGTCCAGAAAGTATCTGCTGGTCATGGCTTGACTGTTTGCCATATGTAGTTGAAAGGTCGGTGAGGAGTAGACCTTACGGCCCAAGAGGTCCAGTTCCCTGGCCTCCCTGGAAGATGGAAGGTGGTCACTGGGGGGCTCCCCCAGGCCTAACACCATCTGTACCACGTACCATCGGGGAACTGGTTGATTGGCGAGGGAGGGAAAGTCCGATTCAGGGACCCGATATTTAATGCCCTCCATGTCTGAAACCGGGGCAGTAGAGCTTGGGCTCTACCACTGGGAACATGGCTAGGTCCCAGACACTCGGGTGAAGTGGGATTGTCAAGGGTTCTGTGGAGGTAAAGGCTGGCCTGAAGAGGGTATCTGGAGGGGGACCCAAGGGCTGCACCTCCATTCCCAGATGGGCCATAGCCCAGCACAACAAATCAAAATGCACCGACAAATTCCCCATATAGGACCCTGGTGCCGGGGACAAAGCAGTACCAGGAGCTCGCCGTGCTGGAGAGGGAGTCTCCCGGGGGGACCATCCCTGTGGGCAGAAGCGAAATGGTGACGGCACTGAAGTGCAGCGCTGGGGTCGCTTAGAGCCCCTTGATGGCCATTCTTCCAAACTGGAAGCGGGGGAAGGAGACCGAGACTCCCGGGGCGGTACCGGTGATGGCAAGGTGATGTGTTGCTGTGGGCATGGCCCTATGGTACCGGGCCCAAATGGAGAGGGAGATTGGGGGCTAGATGGCGAAGGAGAGCGGTGCCCATGTTGGATCCAGGCTTTAGAGGTAAAGACCGGTTTTCCCCTTCTTGTTGGGATTGTGGCAGGTGGTGTGGGGAGTAAGAGGAGGGCTCGAGCGGCCTCCTCTGCTTCAGGGGTGGATGGTATGAGGAGCAACTCATCGCAGCCTCATGGCAAGGGGGACTTCCTGGTCTGGAGGGCTTCCGCTTCTGTGGCACCAGGCTATGGCGAGCCTGCGGTGCCGAGGGTGATTGTGGTTGGTGCTGGGGTGAACTCGGCACTGGTAAGGCCAGGCTGTGCCAAGCCAACAGTGCCGGAGATGGCGATAAGTGGCGCCGGGGTGATCCGGGACCAGTGGCACTGAGCTGTGCTGCTGGGGTGATCCAGGTACTGGTGGTGCTGGGCTGCCTGTAGGCAACCCTTGAGTGGTGCCGAGGGGCTGGGGTGCTGGGTTGGCACCAGGGTGCCGGAGTTGGCACCAAGGTTGTGTGGCAGCAGCTACCGGTGGTACGGTGCCTTATGCGCTCCAGTGCCGACCTGGGTCTCGGTGCCGGGTAGGAACCCGAAGCCTCGGGTGAAGTGTGCCGAGCCTCCTCAGAGGCTAGGGCACGGTACCATTGTTCCCTCTCCTTGATGGTTTGAGGTTTAAAGGAGAGGCGCAGGGAACAGGCTGAGACCATATGGTCTTTGCCCAGGCACCTGAGACACTTCCCGTGGGGATCATCCCGGGGGAAGGCCTTGCTGCACTTGGCGCCGGGTTTGAACCCTGGCGTGATCTAGCGATGTTCCGGTTCGATGGTGGAAGACTCCTGTGGTGGAACTATGTCCATGAAGAGGTGCTTCCCAGTCGGGCGAAAAGCTTATAAAGGAGAGGACAGGCTGCTTGCATTCACGAGGAGCAGACGTTCCAGATCCGATGCGCAAGGGAGAAGAAATGAAACTGAGGAGGGGTCGGGAGGTGGCTGTATATATAGCCACAGGGTGGCGCCAGGGGTGGTGGCCACCTGCCCTCTCCTGACAGGCTGGGACAAAAGTTTTCTGACCAATCCGGCGCTCCGGCACGGAGACATCTATTACTGAATGCATATGAGCAGCGCTCGAAGAAGAACTGATGCTTCAGAAGAAGTTCTGAAACTTCTATAATTAAAAATTACACAGGATACTTACGGGGGAAATTTCATCTGAATTTTAGGTGATTAATAGTTGTTTTTTTTCCCTCTGGGTATCTCGACGTTGATGGTGGCACCATTGGTGCCCTCAGATATATTCTGTGGGATCGATTGAGCAGTAGTGGAGGCCTGCTTAATCCACCTGGACATTGATGCCATTAATTCATCCCTGCAAAAATAGTAATGTTGTGTTGATGGGAGGGCACTTCCTGTTAGCGCAGTGTGGTGGGTGCACTATGGTAGGTAGAAGTTAGGAAGTTGGTGGGAAATGCACAAGCTATGTAGAATAGCTTGTGTATTTTCTGTTGACTCCCACCGAATTTTGCTGGTAGTGTGGACGAAGTTTCTGTGAAAAATGATGGTTGATGTGTTGTAAATGATGAGCCCCTTTAATGTAATTGCAATGATACTAATGATGGTATTATAATTTATATAGTTCTTTTAAAGTTTTTCTACGATCTTCCCCTCAATGCTTGAAGTGAGTTCCACTGGTTAATTGTGTTAATTTTTTAAAATCATATTTTTCAGCTCTTTTCCATCTTCTACCCAGAAGTGGGACTAGGTAGAGAAGCAATGGACAAAAGGTCTGACTTACCAAATTTCAGGCAAAAGGAGGACATGTCCTCCTTTTTACCTTCATGTCTTCCATCTGGCAGGCATTTTAAAAAACATGATTTTTGTCTGGCTTTTTACTTACAGGGGCTAAAGTATGCTGGAATGCCCTGGAACATCCTATTTTAGGGAGAAGCATTTCAGGGCCCCCTAAGAACAGAAGAATATTACATTAATGCTACATTTTTTCCATATGTCCTCAAAGGTCCTCCTTTTCATACTTTCCTGTCCTCCTTTCCACGCTTTGTTATCTGGTAACCCTAGGTCTGATAGAGAAGTGTTAATTTTTAAAAAAATACCTATAATTCATTTATCAATGGATATACTTGTAAATTTTCAGAAAATTAATTGACCAGTCTAAGTGCTGTAATTTGGTGGAGACAGAGTGTATTCTTCATACATAAAAAAGTAATTGAATCCCTGCTTTATATACAAAGCACAATTCAGCCTTAATTATGGAACTCTGGCTCATGCCTCCATAATAAAGGCATTAAAATAGTCTCAGTGTCTCTCTCTTATAGCACCCAGTGTATTTTTCCTTTTTTATGGCTGCTGTACATTGAGCAGATGTTTTAAATGAGCTTTCATGGTGATTACTATATCTTTTTCCTTAACAGTTAGTTAATTTTGAGCTTAGTTATGTCTGTGAGTAGTCAAATTGTTCTGGCACTACAGTTTGTTGTGCTTGCCTATAATGAATTTCATTTACCAATGTTTTTCACTGATTAGCTTTGTTCCCTCTTTGGTTCTTTCATTTTCTAGTCTTGATGAAACTGACTGTGAGTAATGAGCAAATTTTAATTTTAGGTATTCAGCAAAAGTCACCAATTCTAATATAGATTTTTGTGACAATTTTGCTAGTAACCTGAGAAGTACTGGAAAACACAAGTAATGAAATAAACATTTATGGTTGACTTAGTAGTGATTACGTTTTGGAAGAACACATATCCTCGGAAAGCTTTCCATCTATTTCTCAGACAGTTTATCTTTGTCTCCTTGTATAGGAAAGGTAAACAGTTGCTATTTGTTTTCTCAGGCACAATAACCTAGCTGTACGACCAAAAGGACTGTCTACACTGGTGAAGAGTGGCATTCCAGAGGCATTAAGGGCAGAGGTTTGGCAGTTGCTAGCAGGGTGCCATGACAATCAAACCATGTTGGATAACTACAGAATTCTCATCACAAAGGTAGAATTTATTTATGGTTTTGTTTTCTAGCATAAACTATGTAGAACCACAGTTTTCTGTGACTGCAAAGAGACAAGTGTGCAGAACTCTTTCAAAAAATAATTGAAATTGTGATTAACACACTTTACCCCCTGCCATGGGTAGCTTCTGGATGGCATTAATTAGCAGTAGAAACCAATGACCTATATCCATCGTAATACTTGACATTTAAAAGTGTTTGCTTGCTTTGATAGCAATAACTGCATAGCCTTGTTTTTTAAGTGTTGGATCTTAAGATTTATTGTTAGCATCAGCCCCCAGTCACTGTGTATTTTAATTTTTGCTCTTTATGGAAAGAATTTGGCAAAGAGTTTTTAATATAAAAATGTTTAAAAATATGTTGTATGAGAAGTCTTGGCTCCTGTTCTCATCACATGGCTTCCAGTGCATAGCGTCATTAGTAATCTGGGGCAGTGTTTATGTGAAATTTTCATTCTGTGGACCACTCTATTTGTGGAATATCATTTCATGGAACACCTCCCCATCCCAATGCCTCTGCTGCTGGGTCTTCTAATAGATTTTGTAAATTCTCATGAAAGGTTTCACAGATGACCGTGGACCACAGTTTGCAAATCATTGGTGTGAAGTTAGAAAACTTCTATGCATTTTCAAAGACCAGTTGTTCTACTTTAGAAGATTGTTCTATTTTCTGTTTCTAAAACACATATCACTGTTGTTTTGTCTGATTTAAAACAATAGCTGCAAAGTGTGGTGGAAGGAAGTAATGACTACAGTTTTTTACATAGTACTTGTAAAATGTATTGGATTTATAGCCTTAGAGACTTAAATTTCTGTCGACTGAAAAGATACAGCATGGGCAATGGCAATGAACCTTCCTCACAATGTCCTCCTAGTATGACTCAATCCTGACTTGAAGAGGCCGCTAATGGCTATTATTAGCAGTATGTAGTAGCATACTTGGGGTGCCCATTGTTTTAATATCTGGTTCGTTTAGAAGTCATGGTGTTCCATCTCTCTAATGTCTCTATATTCTCCTGGTTCTGCTTGCACCTTTTAATCTGACAGCTAGGGTTTTAAGGTGATAAAGTGCTATTAGTTTGTGAGAAGAGTTCATGACCTGTTTAGCTTTGCCAACAAGAGTGGCAGTTGTGATAGTGCTTTGTGTTGTTTGGACACAGCTTTCTCTGGGAGCCAATCTGAGACCACCTTCTGTTGTGAGCTGCATCAAATCCATTCACCATTATTCCTCATTTCCATTCAAACAGTGGGGTGGCTGTTTGTCATGGATTAAAAAAGCTGATTATTTTCTATCTGACTATGATCTTCAATCTATTGCATTACAAAAATATGTGGCTCCAATTTGGGCTTGTCATGAGATAGTGGACAGTAAGAATTTCTAAGTGGCTTATTTCAAAGGGGGCAGCTGTGTTAGTCTAGTCCAGCAAAAGAAGCAAGGAGTCCTTTGGCACTTAAAGACTAAATAAATAAATTTGTTAGTCTTTAGGCGCCACAGGACTCCTTGCTTCTTTAGGTGGCTTATGTTTTTTAAGATTATTAAGGGACACATTGAATCTAAAGTTCCAATGAAACACCTCATTTTCACATAGAATAGCAGTAGAAATTAGAAAATTCATAAAGTCCCATTATTTGCTACATGACTTTTGCAAACACAGTTTTACTGAACAGAAGTGTTTTCCTCTGAAACTTTAGCTTATCAATGACTAACATATAAAAGCTGTTGACTATGTAATTTAGCATACGATGGATAAAGTGGTTAGTGAAGTGAGGTGATGGAGCTGTTTTCAGTGAAGATGTTATTTTCTCTTCAAATGTGCATCGTTTTGCTTGTATCTTTCACCAGCCCTCATGGCTGTCCTAATTAGGTCTTATTATGTCCGTGTGAGACTAAAGACCTTTAGAGATCGAGCGGGTATTAACAAAGTCTATACAATCTGTTTTAAATGAGTGGGGTGCATGGAGGTACCCTTTCTATGCACCACAAAATGGAGAAAGCTTTTATATGCCACTGCCTGTCGAGAAGTTGTCAGTTTGTTTCTCAGTGTGGCCTGCTGAGTGCTGGCTGCCTTATAGATTGTTTCTTTGCGTGCATGATACTGCAACTCTTAATGATCCACTACGGTAGTTTAGCTGATAGACTTCATGTTTAAGTGGAAATGGGCTAGTGACAGTGCGTTTCCAGTTAGGGGCCCTGGACATAAGTAGATGTTGCCCCACTCCCTTTAATTTCATAAGGCTTGGATCTTTATCTTAATGCAACATTGCAAAGATGACCTGTTTTCTTGTGCTTTTGGGTTTGGGGGTGAGAGGGGTATATATTGAGGGATATTTGCTTTTACTTTACAAGATTTTGCAGTGGGTGTTCTTTATGGTCAGTGATGAATTTTTTAAATTGAGTAAGCTGTATGTTCATGCAGATCTTTGGAAGTTTATTATAAATTGAAATAAATGAATTTCTGTTGGCCCTCTAATCCAGGTTCAAGTCTTCTGTTCATCAGAGCATATTTTTAAATTTCTAGGTTGGATGTCACATTACTCTGAATGCTCAGGTCATTTTTTGCCTTTTGTATACTTTCCTCTAATATTTTATGCAGTTTATTTCTCTTTCTTTAAGCTGTTACAGAATGTTGGAATTGCTATACTGAAGTGGACCAAGGGTTCCTCTCTCCTGGTATTTTGTCTCCAGCAGTGGCTGGTACCAGATAGGCTCTTACTGCACAACTATGGAATAATCTGTCCATTGGGAAAGCTTTTTCCCTAAACCCTGTAAATTAGGAGTTGGTTTATATTTTGAAGAATGTTCTTTGGCATTAAAAGAAAACGTTAACTTAATCTTGAAAATTTATCTATAAAATGTCTGTGTTTTTTTCCTGACTCCTACTAACCTCTTTGTTGTAATGTTTTGTGATAATATATTTCATTGATTTGTTCAATTTCAAATTTTAAACTTCCTATCTTAATTTCATTGTGTCCTCTTGCCCTTGTATTATGAAAAGAAAGTAAATAGGATTATTCATCCTATTTTTTTCTGTACCATTCTGATACTCTGTCACCTCCTCTCATTTGTCTTCTTTCTGAACAAATCATCTTTTTAGTATTTCACTGGTGAAAATCTGAAATAGTAGAAACTTTCAAATACTCTTCTCTTGACCTTTTCTGTTTGTGGATACTTTTTTGAGATGGAGTTAATCTCTTTGTATCTTTGCGTGCCCTGTATAGCTGTTTGTTTTAAGCTTATTTCTGGAATTCAGTGTACTGTTGGGTTTCCTGACCTCTTAGTAACATAATTTCTAAAAGTTGGAATCTTCACATTATGTAGAGTAGACTTGGTCACAGATGAGTAAACCAATGTTCTTCAATCCATTGTTCACAAATATGGATTTTGGTAGCCAAACTTGGGGGATAAAGTTGGAAAACTTTGGCTTTAGTCCCTAAACAAGAAGAGTGGACTGATAGTTGGAGGCTCTGGTACTGAATGTATAGTATCTTGCCAGTATTGCTCGTTACTGTCTTAAGTTGTGAAGAGAGTTATATTAGTAACTGAAAATATTCTAACATTGACACGACATAACCAACAGTTAGGATTTATCTGCTTGACTTTATGGAAAATTACTACTTGTAGGCAAGTGGCAGGAAATATATCGCATACGGACCCTAATTTTAATTAAATTCTGTCACATAAAAATATGTTTTATTCTATTTTGGAAATTTAGCAATGAACAAACTTTTTGAAAATATACGTTTGACCAACAGTAATGCAAAAATTCTTCAAAATTGTCTAGCCATGTATTGTCAAGTAATTTCATAAGGAAAGTTCCCACATTTCAACTTATAGTTCTTTGACTATTTTCATTTTTAACTATGAAATCTTATCAAAATATCATTCTGCTTTACGTAGTGTTGCTGTGGGTGCTCCACCTTGGGCGGTGGCATGTCAGCACGGCACAGGTAGGAGAATCTTCTAGTAATGCTCGTTTGGGTTGCACAAGCACCAGGAGGCTGTCTTGTGCCGCTTTGGCAGCCTCTTGGCATATGACCCTGACCCCCCTCAGTTCTTTCTCAACCGTCCATAGTAACAGGTGGAGCTCTTGCCTTCTCTCAGCTTGTCAGATGTCCCCACCACCAAAACCTCAGGTCCAGAGCACATAAGGACAGATACCTTCACCTGAAGCTACTTATGAGGGAGTATTCTCTTTGACCAGCATCAGACTCCACAAAGGCTGATTCATCTTTTTAGACTTAATTTGAAAGACGCCTCACTCCTCCTCATTCTACTGCTAGGAGGAAGAAATCACCATTGGCTGCACCCAGACCACACACTAAAAAAGCTTCTGTTGTCTTAAGTACGTTGGTGACAAACTCCCTGAAAAGCTCCTCCTCTGCTCATTCAGACAGCAGGGATAAAGTACCTGAAGTACTTGGACCAACAGCAACTAAAATACCTAAAACTGCCACTTCTATGGCACCGATAACACCACCAACACTGAAGACTTCACAGTTGGCACCGGTATCCATGCCTATACTGACACCCTAGCTGGCTCTGACTGCTGCCATTTCCGCACTGATCCCTCCTGCACCAAAAACAACTTTGGCACCATTGTCCTCTTTGGCACTGTCTGGTCGAGAACCGCATCATGCTGCCCAACTCTCAAGTTCATCGGCACTGTCTCAACCACCTGACCGGTTGGTGCTACACAAGCACACTCAGAACACAAAACACCAAATCATTACTGGAGAGCCTCAGTTGATCCTTTCTGCCACTCACCATACTCCAGGCCAGAAGGCTCACCAACTCTGCTGTCTTGGGCTGGCACAATATCTCCGATTTCCTTTTCCAGTGAGAAGGATGGAGAACACCACCAAACCACTTTCTCCCCTCAGCTTGTTTCTCCAATTTTGTAAGACCACAGATCTGACCCATCACTAAGCTTTTCGCTGTACCTTAGTATCTCCGCCTTGGTATGGAAATACATCTTACCAGCACTACTGGCTGTCTTGGGATATTTGGTTGCAGTACTCTACATCCTCCCCCAGGCCTTCTACTTCAAAACAATACAAGCCTTCACCTCAACTGCCTCCCCAAACAGAACAGGACATTTGAGATACTGAAGAAAATATAGAGGATCCAGATTCTAGATCCCCTCCCCACAACTCTTCCTCTTCTCCCAATTAAGTCATAATTCCTTTTCCTCCCAAGGCAGCTGATGACTTCCATCAATTCCAAGATCTATTTTGCTGGATGGCAGAATCACTCAAAATAGCTATGCAGGACATGCCGGAGTCTTGGCATAAACTGCTTCATATTCTCTAAACAAAATCTTCTACAAGGATTGCTCTGCCAGTGAATGCTGCTCTCACGGACCTAACCACCACCATTTGGCACCCCCCTCCCCACCATCCCTGCAACCTCCAGAAGGTCTGACAAAAAATACTATGTCCTGAATAAGGACTCGGAATATTTATTGAATTGCTCTCCTCCAAATTCCTTAGTGGTAGAAGCAGCAAACCTGTGCCATAAACAGCAGTTTAATCATGTGATCCCCCTCATGATAAGGAAGATCAAAAGATCTCCTGGGGGAGAAGTCTATGCATCATCAGCCTTCAATTACAAGTAGCCAACTATGCTGCCCTACTCACAAATTATGACTATAATAACTACTTGAAATTTGCAGACTTTATTGACTGTATGCCAGAGGAAAGGAGTCCACAATTTCATTCAGTTATCAAAGAAGGTCAGTTGATCTCAAGAACCATGCCTGAGGCAGCCTTAGCTGTCACTGACACAGCTGTCCACATGACTGCCATAGGTGTGATAATGCGCACATGCTCCTGGCTTCATTCAGCAGATCTCCCACAACAAATACAGTTGACAATTGAGGATCTGCCTTTTGAAAAGAAAAAATTGTTCTCAGATAAAACTGATGACGTTATGAATGGTTCCAAAGACTCCAGACCTACCCTCAGTAGATTCGATATCTACACACCCACTACATGTCGCAGATCATATTGACACCAACTGTACAATTCCAGGTATCAGTAACAACTTCCAGCCAGACGTTCGTTCAGACACCAAGACCAGCAGCTCTGCAATAGACTTTGGACACAGCATCACAGACAACCCTCTAATCAGCCCTCAACATCTTGGGCACCTCCCTCCAAACCTCAGTTTTAGGGTTACAGTTGAGGACCTCTTAATGAATTCATGAGCTGAATACATGCCTGACCTACAAGGAATGTTAGTACATGTAGGAGCAATTGAATGGGTATCCCACGCCCACCCGGGTAAGGGGTTTTATTCCCTTTACTTTCTAACTGAGAAGAAATCGGGAGTTTGGCAACCCATTCTTGACCTTAGAAAGCTGAACAAGAGATAGCCCTTCAAAAATTTAAGATGATTACCCTATAGGCCATTATGCCAAGTCTTGAGTATGGGGGCTGGTTTGCGGCCCTTGAGTTACGGGGCACATATTTCCATTCAAATTGAGCCTGGAACATTTCACACAGAAGACCCACTTTCTGGACAATACAGTACAAATTTAGGATGGACACATCAATACCACTCAATACTGAAAACCTACTGGTATAGTTATCTACATCCCTCAAGCTTCTATCCTGAACACACCACAAGATTCATTGTCTACAGCCAAGCCCTGAGATATAACCACATTTGCTCTGATTCCTCAGACAGAGACAGACATCTTCAGGGTGTCCAGCAAGCTTTCTTAAAACTGCAGTACCCACCTGAGGAAGTAAAGAAACAGATTGACAGAGCCAGATTGCTGCCCTGCTGTCAGCTGCTACAGGAAAGGCCCAAAAAAGAAAACAATAGAACGCCACTGGTCACTAGTTACAGCCCTCAAGTCAGACCCCTACAACAGATCACTAAGAATCTACAGCTTATTTTAAAAGATGACTCCTTACTCTCTCTAACCTTGTGAGACAGTTCTCTCCTTGCCTACAGACAACCCCCCAACCTTAAACAGATACTCACCAGCAACTGCAGACCTAACAACAAAAACATTAAAGCAGGCACATATCCCTGCAACAAGCCATGCTTCCAACTTTGTCCACATATCTGCACAAAAGAACCCATCATAGGACCTAATCAAGCCAGCTACTCCATCAAAGGGTCATTCACCTGTTCATCCGCTAATGTGATTTATGCCATCATGTGCTGGAAGTGCTCCTGCACCTTATACATTGGACAAACAGGACAGTCCCTATGCAGAAGAATAAATGCACACAAAACTGACATCAAAAATCACACACACACACACACACACACACACACACACACACACACACACACAAAACACTTGCTGAGCACTTCCATCTTCCTAATCACTCCATTGATGATTTGTTAACAATGGTCCTGAAGAAAATCAATGGGATATCAAAACTTCAAAGAGGAACAGCTGAAATTTTACTAATATGCAGATTAGATTGTGTGAAAGCAGGACTGAATCGTGACTATGGATTCTTTTCACATTACAGCAGGTAATTTGATGTCGCCCTCCCTCCATGTGCTGTTTCCTAGAGTTTGAATCCTTACAAACACTCTGATTTGCTGTTGCAGTATGACCTGATCCCATGTCTTACACTCCCCTGCATTTATTTTCATCCCATTCTGTAAGTTCCCCCTCTTCAAAGTGTCTGACGAAGTGGCATTTTCTTCCATGAAATCTTGTGCTATAAATAAATCTGTTAGTCTTTAAGTGCCACAAGACTTCTTGCTTTTTTTGCTCTACTAGACTAACATGGCTGCCCCTTTGGAACTTGGCATATTTCCATGTATCTATTCACCCCCCACACAGAAACATCTCAGGTTCCTTGTAATCAATGAATATTTTCAATATACTATTCTACCCTTTGGTTTTTCAGCAGTTCCTCGAGTGTTCTCCAACGTTCTGTTGATTGTGGCAGTCTATCTCCTCAAGCAAGATGTTACCATCTTCCCATAGTTAGATGATTGCCTGGTAAAATCCATACGTTTTCTCAAGCCTCCAGGGCAGTTGACCTTTCCTCTATACTTTTTCATCAGTTAGGCTTTCAGATAATTATGGAGAAATATACCATACAACCAACTCAAAATCTACAGTTTATAGGAGCCCTTTTGGACTCATTACAGGCAACGGCTTTCCCACCAGACCAAAGACTCCACATAGTCATGCGTCTAACAAACATCGCAATACACGCTCCCGCAAGCACAGCATGACAGTGTCCCCGACTCCCAGGACATTTATCAGCAATCGCCTTTGTAGTCAAGGATGCTAGACTACACATGTTCCTCTTTCAACTCTGGCTAGCCAAAGTATACAGACCATAGTACTGCCACATACACAAGGTGCTTTCCATACCTACAGAAATAAAACAAATATCTACGGTGGTGGATAAATGTTGACCAGTTTAAAACACGGCTTGCCTTTTTCCCAACAACAACCCTCTATCGTAATGACCGCAGATGCATCCCTTATAGGATGGGGAGCACATATCCAGCATCATACTGCCGAAGGCAAATGGTCCTTAGACTAGACAGCCTTGCATATCAATATCCTAGAACTTCGTGCGGTCCATCACTTCGAACACTTCATAGCAGGCCAGCATGTCAAGGTTATGACCAACAACATAGCCTGCATGTTTTACAAAACAGACAGGGAGCATGCTCCAGACCTGTCTGCATAGAAGCAATAAGGCCATGGAATTGGTGTATCAACAGTGAAACAGTAATCTTAGCCTCACACCTCACGGGCACACAAAATGTGATTGCCAACTCTCTCAGCCACACTTTCTCACAGGACCACGAGTGGGAGATACGCCAAGACATTTTGCATACTATTTTCCTAAAATGGGGATACCCAATAGTAGATGTATTCGCCACTCACCAAAGTCGTAAATGCCCTGCCTACTGCTCAGAAGTGGGTATCATCATCGGCTCGTTAAGAGATGTGTTCCTCCTTTCTTGGAGAAAAGATCTGCTCTACACCTTTACACTGATCCCTCTGATTCGTCAGGTCCTTCACAAAGTACGACACGCATCAGCGACAGTGATGATGATGGCACCATCATGGCCGAGACAGCCTTGATACATCTACCTCAGGGAGATGTCAAGCCGTCCTCTACCTCCCCTAATGAATCACCTAATTCAAATCAACAGTTGCACGGATCTGATGTGACTGCATCTAACAGCTTTGAACCTAGTTGGCTCACTTGGGAGGAACTTCAGAGTTCTGAGGCCAGACAGGTGGTCCTCTTAAACAATTGTAAGCCAACTGCATGTGAAACCTACCTACAAAAATTGCAGAGATTCCATCACTGGTGTCTTCAAAACAGTGTTCAACCACTGTTGGCCTCCATCCTAGTTTTTCTAGACTATCTCCTACATCTAAAGACATCAAAATTGTCATTCTGCATGATGAGAATATATCTTGTGGCCATCACAGCACTCCACCAAAACACACAGGGAAAATCTCTTTTTGCACATCCCATGATCCAAAGTTTTCTCTCAGGAACGCATAACCTTTATCCCGAGGTCCCTGTCACCTATCTAATGTGGGATTCAAATTTGGTTCTCAAAAACATTACCAAACCTCCATTTGACACTCTGACTACTTGTTCCCTAAGCCACTTATCCATGAAGGTAACTTTCCTTACTGAGATCTCCTCTGCCCATCATGTTAGTGAATTGGCAGCCCTCATGGCATCTCCACCATACACGATTTTTTACAAAGACAAGATGACATTAAAACCGCACCTGAAGTTCATACCTAAAGTCACATACCCTTTCCATTTCAATCAAATGATAGACTTACTTGTCTTTATAAATAAACCACACAGAAATCCTCAAGATGCCATCCTTCACATGCTGGATGTCAGTCAAGCCTTGGCCTTTTATCTGCAAAGAATGAAACCCTTTAGATAAACCAGTAGAGTTCTGTTTCCATAGCAGAAATGAAGAAAGGAAACCTTGTCTCCAAAAAGCAGCTTTCCAAATGGATGTCAAGCTGTATTTGTCTTTGCTACAATACTGCATGTGTAACTCCACCAGTGCATGTATGATCTCATTCCACTAGAGCGATGTCTGCCTCAACAGCATTCCTTCATAATGTGCCAATCTTGGGTATTTTCAAGGCCATTACATGAACATCAGTTCACACCTTTCCCAAGTATTATGCAATTGATCAAGCCTCATGATCAGATGCAGTACTGGGTTGGTGTCTCTGTCCTCTCTTCTATTAACAGTGGCTACTGCAAAGTCCCTCCTTCCTTGTGAGGACATGATTTTTGAGTCACCCAGGGTGGAGCACCCCCGGGGACACTACCTGAAGGAGAAAGAAGGGTTACCCACCTTGGTGCAGTAACTGGAGTTCTTCAAGGTGAGTGTCCCTGTGGGTGCGCCACCACCCACTCTCCTTGCCTCTCTGCTTTGGGGTCCTGTCTCCTTGCTCCCTGGTTGAGAAGGAACTAGGAGGGGGTCAGGTTGTGTGCATGCCAAGAGGGCACCAGAGCAGTGCGAGTCAGCCTCCTTGCGGTCACGTGACCCAGACGAGCATTACTAGAAGATTTTCCAATCAATGCTGTGTGCATGCGTCAGCACCCATTGGGACACACACCTTGAAGAGCTCCAGTTACTGCACCAAGGTGGGTAACCCTTCTTTTTAGGTACAAACAGCTCTGAAGTTTATTAACTTGTTTTTTCCTTTTTTATTTGTGAGCGTTTGAGTCTGTGTTTTTGTGTGGGGAATCCTGTGTTGGGCGTGTTTTTTTTTTTTTTTTTTTTTCCCCATAAACATTCTACTCATAAAAAGTAAGCAGGAAAAAAGTCACCTATTTTTAGAATGCTTGCTGGACGGAGGAAATGAAGGTAAAAAGGAGGATGTGTCCTCCTTTTGCCAGACGTGTGGCAACCCTAGTCCTGGGGAAGCTTCTTGCTCCCCCTGAGCACTTTCCCTAGTGGGCGGGTGGAGGGTGGACTTCCCCGAGTTACACAGCTGGGCGCCTTCTCTGCGCACTCTCCAGCCAGCTTCCCTGAGACCCCCAGGCTCCCCGTCCCGACTCCCTCAGGCCACTTTTCCGGCTGCCAGAGCCACTCCCACAGGTAGTGTGCTCCTCACTGCCACCATTCTTCCAGGCGGCAGGAAGCTGTGCTGGGAAGTTTAAAATCTCCCACCCTGAGCATGTTCAGGGGAGATTTTAAACTCCCCGGAACAGCTCCCTGCCAGCCAGAAGAATGTGGTTGGGGCTGGCAAGGAGCCGCAGCTTTAGGCCCTGTGCGGCTAGCAGTGAGGAGTGCGCCACGAAGTCAGGACTCCTGTGGGCATCTGCGCATGTGCACAGCCTAGAGAGAACATTGTTTCCTACCCTAGGAGCATCACGTTAATGATTCATACTCCCTTATATTTTGTGACTTGATTCTTAAGGAAAAGCTAACTTGTAATAGTTTGCCTTTGTTCTATTATTAGTGTTGCCTAAATTGAATCAGCTAGAGAATTATTGTTCTTTGAAGTTCTCTGTGATAGCTTAATGTGATGCTGTCAGTTTAAAAATCACATTTCTCTGTTTGCGGAGGTGCTAGATAAAATATTAAATATGTTTCATAACTGCATACACAGGAACAAATGATAAAAGACAGGCAATTAACAGACAATATTAAAAAGCACTGAAAATGGTATATTTAGTATACTGAGACAAACAACAAAATTATTCTTGTTATATGATGTGTTCAGGGTTATATGGGGTGGAAAACTTGGGTGAAAATGCAATACCAGTTTCTTGAAATGGACTGAGATTTGTACAAAGAATGGGGCAAGAGTTAATGGCTATATTTCTGAAAGATCTAACTTGTGTGTGGGAGCCAGACAGAGCTTTCCATTATTGTCATTATTTGCTATAGAAATAGAAGCATTTGCCCAGAAAATTAGATAATTAAAGAAATAGAAGTGGGAAAAATTAGCCAAATAAAGGCTCTGTTTGCTTACTGTGTAATGCTTGTATCTGGGCCAAGAATATAATTACAGGCCATTTGATTGGAGAGCGATATTTTCTGGAAGTTCTTCTAGGTTTCAGAGTATGGGAATCTTGATTCTGGGATTAAATTACAAAATCAGAAGAATGAATCTCTCTTTAAAAAAAATAAATTGAATGGGCATAGGAAAACAATTGTCATGAAGTTAGGGGCCAGTTGTAGGAAAGTAACTATAAATGCTATTGTTGGTACAGATCAGGGAAGTTATGGAAACACGGAAGAAGTATACTATTCTGTGGCAAATTAGAATCTACCCATTTTATTCTTTCTGTTTTAAGCAGTAGCCATGTTGTGATATCAGATATAAATTTCATAATTTGTTTCATATTATCTCAATTTAAATGAGAAAATAGTCAGAAATAAGTGTTCAGGGCTTTATAGACCCTGTAAATGAGGAGTTTTTATGGTCTCTAAACTCTAAAATTAAACTTGCAAGCATGTCCTATGAGAGGAATTGCTTGTAGCAAAATCAAGACCAGCACTGACATCAAGTAGAGCAGGCAATGTACTGAGGTAGAACGGATGTGATCCCTTTGATACAAAAAGAGTATAGATCTGTCAGTATTTTCAACTATTCATTTATAAAATTAGCACTGCAATTCTGGATTATGGTTTTACTTTTGAACAAGCTTAATTTATTTCCATAATGATTTTGCCAGATGTAAATGGTCCGCATTTTAACCCAAACAATGTGGTGGTTTTTTTGGGGAAGGATTGGGAGGGGCTCTGTGGAAGATGGACAAAATTAGGTGAATAAATCAGCTACTTAAGGCTGAAATCTTCATGTCTGTCTTATGATGAGGTAAAAAAGTATAAAATACCTTTGTCAACTTTTGTCAGTGTATGAACAAGTTAAGCAGAAATGCAAAGATGAATAGATCTCTCCCAGTCTGACAATAGCATCCAAACAGGGACAGTAAAGAACTAATCTGTTTTATAGACACATTTTATGAGAAGAGAGGATGTAGATACAAAAAGAGAAGTGTTATATAAAGAAAGTGAAAAAGGAAATTAAAATATGGAAATGAGAAAATTACTTGAATTTTATCATTAGTGGTGTCTCAAGTTGGGTTAAAGCATTGTTTCAAAGCAGGGATACAATGATAGTAGAGGAAATATGAAGAAAGAGGAACTTCTCTTTTACCCTTTTTTATGCTGGACAGCTCCTGTATCAGTATTTTGTGGTTCAAAATTAGAAAAGAAATAGAAAAGTAAAGTTCTAGAATAACCTTCCAAGGCAAGCTGTGGGGGTAAAAAACAAAACTGGCTTTAAAACTGAGCTGGATGAATTTATGGAGAGGACATTATGATGAGTGAGTGTAGTTTGGTAATAGACTGAGTTTTGACTATTGGTGGTGGATATGGGAGTGGCCTGATAAGGGAAGTTAGATGGAGTGGATTCTGAGTTATTACAGGGAATTCTTTCTTGGGTGACGGGCTTGCGAGACTTGCCTACATACTCAGGGTTAAATTGCTCACCATATTTGTGGTTGAGGTTGAGGTTGGGAAGAAATTTTCCCCCAGAACATATTGGCTAGAACTCTGGGGGGGTTTTCACTTTCCTCTACAGCATGTGGCATGGCTCACTTGCTGGTGGATTCTTTGTATCTTAAAATTTTGAAATCACGAGTTGAAGACTTTAATAACTCAGTCATAGGACAGAGGTTTATTGCAGAAGTGGGTGGGTGAGGCTTTGTGGCCTGCATTGTGCAGGAGTCAGACTAGACGATATATTGGTCCCTTCTGACCTTAGGGTCTATGAACCTATGTTGCACTCTAAAAAACCTAGAACATAGGTAAGAATCAGGATAAGAATTTTACCATTGTCATCTTTGTTTCTATTCTGGTGAATTCTGGGATTTTAAAAATGCTTATATTGAGCTGAGGTTCTTTATTTTAGAACAGTGGTTTTCAAACTTTTTTCCTCTGGACCCAGTTGGGGAAAAAAATCATTTATGTCTGTGACCCAGCAATTACATCTTTCAGCAATCCACTCCAGTCTTTTGGCAGTGGCAGCAGAGGGTGCTACTAGGGGTTAAAGTATAATTTGGTGGGCCTTGGAACCCTCCTAATCAGCTGGGCACCCTTCCCACATGGTTGGGGCCCCCCTCCTGCACTCCAGCTACTGCCTCCAATATCCAGTCTCCTGTCCCCAAAATCCACCCCAGTCTCAAACACTCATCTCCAATACCCATCTGCAGCTCAGGTGCCCCCAATACTTCCTACCCCAGAAGAAGCTGGGCTGCCCCTGTACTCACTAGCAGTGCGCTGGCCTGGGAAACTGCAGCCTGCACATGCACAGAGGAGCTTGCTCCCCTTCCCTGCCTGCGGGAACGTGGGGGAACGCCATGCCAGGGCCCAGCATTCGGGCCCCTAAAAATAGAAAATGGTGCTGGAACGCTGCATTCTGGGGCCCACTATTTTTCCGCGATGGGCTCTATTTTTAGGGGGCCTGGAATGCTGAACCCCTAAAAATAGTGGGCCCTGGAACAACGTTCTGGGCCTCTTTGGCATACTTTATAACCCCTTGGTGCCGTGACACAATGCTTGAAGGTCTGCGACCCAGTCCTGGGTCCTAACCCTAAGTTTGAAAACCACTGTTCTAGGACCACATTTTTCCATAGAATCAGATCAATTTTATGCTAACAGAGCTTTAATACAGTTACTTCCGTGCATTTCCCTGTTAAATCTGTGCACAAGTTGAGTTCAAAGCTTGAAGTAAAAATATGAGTCTTCAGCTACCCCATGAAAACCTCTTAATGAATGAAAGTATGTATTTATATTTTCAACATTTCAAATTCAAGTAACTATTTTGAATAGTGGGAAATGCTGTTCTACATATTCAATATATTTATATACTTTTAATATATTTAATATTCTTATGATGTACTTATTTAATGTTAGCCTTTCTAAGTTAATTAATGCAACTGAAAGATAGAAGGTGAAGGGAATTGGAAGTGAATCAAAGCTTACATAAATGTGAGTAAATCCAGTCTACTTTCAAGTCTTTTGAAAGCTTTGTAATTTATATTTCTATTAGGAAGCCCTCATCTTAATTTCTGACTGCAAAAGTAGCCTTGAAACATTCCCTTGTAGATTTGAGGATTAGTTCTAACGTGGAAAGAAGCCACTGATTTGGATAGAAAATAGTTCAAGCTGTTTCTAGCGGGAACAGCGGATATTAAGTTAGAACCAACAGGGAGAAGCATCTTTGATCCCAATACACAATGCAGGCTTACATTGTTAAATGTTCTGGGACTAATTAATCAATAAAGGACTCTAATTAAAAAGGGCACTGTGCAGGCTGCTTTACAGAAAGAAAATATGGGAAAGAATACTTGCATAGCAACTTTCTGGCACATTTCTCCTGTATGAGGCAGTTTAATCTGTTTGTCCTAACTGAGAGTGGGTAAGTTTATATTTCATTTATATTTATATATCTTCTATTCCTCCTTTCTAGTATCCTAGGAAGCACTGTTGTCATTAAACTTCTTGCAGCTTAGTGGTCTGTATCTAATATTAACCTACATGAGAGTATCAGTAGTAGACAAGATTATTATTCATTTTCAAGTTCAGCAACTGTGTCACAATAGGTTTTTGCAGTAAGGTGCTCTTATTATTTTGAAATAAATTTCTCTTCTCTTAATATGACACATGTTTACCACAAAGAACCTTAGAAACTGATTTATGGCAAGGGGAGGTGGGTTAACAACCTTAGTTTGGTGAAAATTTGTTTTGGGATCTTTGTAGACTGCAACTTGTTCAAACCACTGTTTCAAGCCTCCTTAGAAAGGAAGCAGATACAGCTGCACATTGTTACCTAACACTGTAGCATGGGCCATTTGCTCAATGCTAACCCTTTGGAAACTCTCACCTACTGAATTTTTCTTGTAGCCTCTAGCCTATTCCTTTGCTGTATTCATTTAAAATATTGATTAGGTAAGAGATCCTTACATGCTTAGATATAAGATCATCTTCCCTGCTGCAGGCTCATGTAAATCTTTTGTAATTGATCAAGTGTAAGATAATTTTTTTGCAGTTTGTAAGGGGAAAAAAAGTCCAAGTCTGATAAAGTGGGATTTTCTTCCATGAAAGCTCATGCAATAAATAAATACATTGGTCTTTAAGAGAAACATAATAAAGACAACTAAGATTTTATCCTTCTTATTAAAAGGTGAAAATAATGTACAAATAATTCCTGTTAATCATATCATACTTGGTTTGAGCTGTATATCAGTTTCTTAATGAGTGGTCTGAGTATTAGGTGAAGTAATTATGAGACTATAGCTTCAGGTATAAGTATTATTGTGAGATGGCTATGTATTTGTTGCCCAATTTTATTTTTGTTTTAATTTCACTTTGTTCAATGCTGTTAACAGCTCTGCTTCATTAGTTTTGTCTGCTTTCCTTAGAAGTTAGGTGATAGTGATTCTTACTTTCTCTTCTCTCTATACTCTTAGATCAGGGGTGCCCAACCTTTTTGGGTGAGGGGCCACATTGCAATTCTTTTCTGAGTCGGGGGGGGGGGGGGGGGGGAGAAAATTTTTGATAGATCAGATATACAAATTGATCTTTAATCATTATTTTATTAAAGTTTATTAATAATGTGATATTTGGCATTGCTTTTGCTTGCACAAATTGTCAGTGTCTGCCCACACACTCGATGTAGCATTACAGAGTATTTCAGATAGCCCCGGCCAGCCCCCCCTCCCATGCTCTTGTGATAGCACTTGGTGGGCCGGATAAAAGCCCTTGGTGGGCCAGATTTTGGCCCTCCCCGGCCGCAAGTTGGACAAGCCTGTTTTAGATCGTTTGTGCTGTGTTATGTGAACCCTCAGTCTTTCTAAAAATGTAATATATTTTACTTCTCCAGAAGAAAGGTTGTTTCAAGTGTCCATTCTGACGGAAAGGGACAGCATGCCATTTTCATGCTGAAGTTAACAATATGCTGAGTTCTATAAATGCTAAAAGTTAGAACATAGGACAGTCTCATGTTTTACAAATGTTTTGATGTAACTTTTTGAATTATTTCAGTTGCACTACATTTCTGTAGCTTTGAAGATACTGGACTAAAGTGCCATATGAACTGAAAACATTTATTAAAAATAATTGGTAAATGTTGAGGCATATTATTGCATTTGGAAAGCCAACCTACTCATTTTCCCCTGTGTGACCTTTGTTGTTGGAATGTAGTGAGTCATAAAGAAATATTTTAATATGTTTTAGTAAAGTAATTAAAGCAGATTTTCAATGAGCTGTGCACACATTTTTGTGCCTATTTGAATTAGTGCATGAAGTGTCCACAACTACATTTTATATGGGGCACACACATAATAAACACAAACATACCAATTTTAAAATGTGTTCCTTAGTCTATTGAACCTAGTCAGATGGTATTTGCACAGTGCTAAACAGATTAGTGCTAAATAAATTAATAACAACAACAACAACAATAACAATAATAATAATAATAAATAATGATTTATTCTGCACTGCTTATTCAGAACTCTTGTGCAATAAAAGAATAGGTAATGAAAGAATAAAATTGTTAATTATAGCGAGGTACTTGAATACCAGATCTGAATGCCGTTTATCTGATGAAAATAATAAACTGCAATTGACAAAAGTTCATATTTAAAATCAGTTATATGTATTTGTTAAAACACTTTACCTAAAATACATTTTTGCTAGAAATTAGTTTTATTCATCTTTTAAAACTTTCTTAATGCTTAGAGCTTGATCAGGTGCCTTACCAACTTCCATTGAGTTAACTGATAACTAAGAGCGCTTGACACCTTGTACAAGATATAGAGTAATTGCAAGATCAGTTACTTCACTATTATGGGGCTTCCCACATGCTTATCTTTTTGCTCTGTAGTTGTAACCATTTTTATGCCACTGCTATTTGGTAGATCTTCTTGAATCTAGACAATGGCAGAAAAAGTCCGACAAATCATCAGCAAGCCTTCGTGATAACATTTGATGTTCTCTCTTTTGTCTTTCCTCTAGCCCTACAATTACTGTTCATTAGATTATCCCAGTTTTATGTATTGAACAGACTTACCCTGTAAGGTAAAACCATATGCTATAGTTTGTATGAAGATAACAGAAGGAACTTACAACTACAAATAATATGACAGGCCAGGTTCGGTAATTTGCGTCAGCTGAAAATGTGGACCCCAATTCTTGATTTATCTATGAGCAGGAAAGTGCTTAGGAAACAAACATCAAATTTTAGGGCATTGATTTAGCTTTCCCACTTAAATATTACATAATAGTCAAATATTGAAGTAACTAGTTGTCACTTATGTGTCTGAAGTATTCCTTTCATGGCCTTGTGCATGCCATTTTGGAGATAAACTTTCAGAAAGACAAACAATCTAACATCTTTCTATCCAGTAAAGCGTTATCAATTTTTACATTTTAGGAAAGTTCTTATAAGCCCACAAAGCTAACAAACAACTCTTTAATGTGCTCAGTGTAGCATAGAATAGAATAAAAAATTGACAGAATTTTCGTAGTTTCTGACCTAAGAAAGGGAATAATGCTGACCAGTTAAGGAGTGTGAAACTAATGGCATGATAGTTAATATTCTGGCATGATATATGCATACAGTATGTACAAAAAGTTAGGAATTGACACAAGAATTATATTCTTAAAATGCATTTGACAAGCAATGCTTAAGTACTGTCCACTTTAGCCAAAGGAATGTGTATTTTATTGTATGACCAGCTTGCTTGTCAGGAAAAGACAATGAAGTGCCATTTTTACATTTTAGGTAAACAATGCTATCAATCCAACAAGTGGAGGAGAAGATAGAATGGTATCTATGCCCTTCAGGAGACCAAAGCTTGGTCTGGCTTTTACTTTTCAAAAAATACATTGCAAAGATTTACTGGTCTATGAAGAGTGGGGGAGGAGGCTGAACCTCACGTGATAAGCTGTTGAATCAACCAATTGTTTATAATATTACTGTATTATAAAAGCTTACCGACTGAGGTCTTTTCTGAAAGCTAATTGCACACTGGTGAATGGTGATTGATATCACTGTGAAATGTGTATTTTAACACTATATAAGGAATTACAGATACTTAGTGATATTGTGCTTTAGAGCCTGTGGCCAAATAGAGAGGGAGAAGTTGCCTCCCAGCCAGGTGAGAATGCAGTTATCTTGTGTCTGCAGTCAGATTAAGCAATGTGTGACCAAAAATAATGCCCTGGTACTAATGCCCATCTCTTCTTTCATTAACACCTGTGTATGGAATGTAGGATTGCAATTCTGGATCAGATTTATGGTCTTTCTGGTGCGTTACACAGAGGCTTCACAGGAAATTTCTCCATAATAAACAATTTTACAGTAGATATAATAGCCAATAACTGAAGCACTTTTCTCAGAGCAATTTCTTTTTTTAAAAAAAATCTGTGGTTCTGGAATCTAAGAGCATCTAGCTCTGGAAAGTTGTGTGTATATTTTGATGCATTTTAATGTATTTAACTTTCAAAGGTTTGGATATCTTATAACATCCCAAAGTTTGAATGCTTATTCACATCAGTGGGGACCCAAACTAGACTCCAGGTATCTCCATCCCTCTTGCATCCCATAGTTCCCTCTTGCAACAGGCACTCTTTCTTTGTAATTATCTTTGGATGTGTGGACATAAGCAGGCTACCTGCATACTTCAAGTATTTGTAACTGTGCATGTTTTTTCTCTGATCACACATGTCTGGTGGCTTTTTGTTTGGTTCTGTTTTGTTTTTCCCCTCTTCCCACCACTTTAGGAGATGGGGACTAATAGGGCTTTTCCTGTCATTGAATCTCATTTTACAGAACATCAGGGGATCTCCCTCATTCACAATATTTTGGTAGTGGGATGGTATTTGAAGCTTCCTGCAGGTCTCATAGATTCTTAGGTCAGAAGGAACCAGTAGGATCATGTAGTCTGACCTCCTGCAGAGTTCAGACCACAAAACCTCACTCACCTACTCCAGCAATAAGCCTCTAACCTATGACTGGGTTATACAAGTTCTTAAATCATGATTTAAGAATTTTAAGATACAGAGAGCTCACCAGCAGGTGAGCCATGTCCCATGCTATGGAGAAAGGCAAAGGGGGGGGGGGGGACGGACACATACCAGAGTACTAACCAATGAGCCCTGGGGGAAAGTTCCTTCCTGATCCTAATTATGGTGATCAGTTAAACCATCAGCACATGGGCAAGTCTCACCAGCCCATCACCCAAGAAGGAATTCTCTGCAATAACTCAGAAGCCACCCCATCTACCCTCCCTTCCGTAAGCCACTTGCATATCCACCACCAGTAGTCTAAGATCAAAGATCAGTCAGTTTCCAAAATAGGCCATCCCATCATACTATTCCCTCCACAAACTTATCAAGCTCAGTTTTGAAGGCGGTTATGTCTTTTGTCCCCACAGCTGCCCTTGGAAGGCTATTCCAGAACTTTACTCCTTTGATGGTTAGAAACCTGTATCTAATTCAAGCCTAAATTTTCTGATGGACAGTTTGTATCCAGTTGTTCTTGTGTCCACACTGGTGCTGTACTCAAATAATTCATCTCCTTCCCTGATATTTATTCCATGTATTTATAGAGATCAGTCATATAACCCCTCAACCTTCCTTTTGTTTGGCTAAACAAGCCATGATCCTTGAGTTTCCTCAGATAAGGCAGGTTTTCCGTTCCACAGACCATTCTTGTAATCATTCGTTGCACCCGTTCCAATCTGAATTCATCTTTTTTAAACATGGGGGACCAGAACTGCATGTTTCCAGATGGGGTCTCACCAGTGCCTTGTACAGCGGCACTAACACCTCTCTGTCTCTACTTGAAATACCTCTTCTGATGCATCCTAGGACTGCATTAGCTTTTTTCACAGCCACATTGCATTGGTGGCTCACAGTCATCCTGCAATCAACCAGTACTCCCAGATCCTTCTCATATCAGCCCTGTACCCATTTCTTTCTCCCTCAGCCCTAAGGTGGGAATCTGCGTGGGAGAGAACAGACTCCATATTCAGAAACTATGCTGTCCTTGTCATTGAGAGGCCAGGTTAGATGTTTGGCAGCTATTCTATTTCTGACCTCTACCAACCTCTGCTGTTCATTAACTACCTCTTGCTGACCCTGGGAGAAGATACGGTTCCCTGTTGTGGTCTTGTTACTAAACACCTTTTTTCTTTTAGAAAATGGAACCAGTATATGGCCTGGGATTGTAGATTGGACATGGCACATTTCTTCTGAAGGTGTGTGGCAAAATAAGTGAAGTTTTGGTTTGTCCAGAGACCTGGATTCTGTTCCTATCACTGTGTGAATTGATCATACACACCTTTCAGTTATCTTTTTAATAGATGACTGATAATTGTCTGTCAACTAAACTTCGGTGTGCAGTAGTAGTAACTTCCCAGAGGTGTGCACTATGAAGTGTGCAGTAGTAGTAACTTCCCAGAGGGATAGCCTTTTTAGTCCGTGTGCAGCAAAAACGATAAGAGTCCAGTGGCATCTTAAAGATGAACAGATTTCTTTGGGCATAAGCTTTCATGGGCTCCAACCCACTTTGTCAGATGCACGAAGTGGAAACTACAGTTGAGGGGTATATATACACATGCCAGGATGGAGGGAGGGCAACTGTTAGCAAATTCAGCACAGAGGGCAGATGGGGCCTATTTGCACCAGTTGGTTAAAGGGAGAGAATGTTTGAAGAGGGACACTTACTTTTTGTAATGTAGTTTATGGATGTTGCCATTTTTGTTTTCTGATTTATATCCATCTATCCTTTTGTGCAAGGTCAGGCCCTACTAGGTCCTACACTACCAGCACTACTAGCTATCTCCGTGACACCACCGACTTCCTGAAAAAAACTACAGTCCATGAGTGATCTCCCAGAAAACACCATCCGAGCCACTATGGATGTAGAAGCCCTCTACATCAACATTCCTCACTTATGCTAGCCTCTTGTTTCATTAGTAGAGCCCTGCATATCTGTGAGTATCCGCATCCGCGGGTGCGGATAACCACAGACCCATTGCTGCGGATCAACTCACGGATGCAGCTTCTATTGTTACTTTATCACTGGGATCCATTGCTGAAACTGCTGCACTGATCTGTGTCGGTGGCATGCAGGAGAACCAGGAAGTGCTCTGGCTAATCCTAGATTGTGATCTGCCAGCCAATCAGAGTCTCAAGGTGGGTCTTGGAGACTCACTAATGGCCTTTGATTGGCTCATTCCCCTGCCCACTTCTTCCTTTTCTTGCTTCCAGTTGGCAAGCCATTGCTGTCAATCAGAGATTTCATAGGTGGGCAAAGAAATTTGATTGATAGAACAGCATGCGAACTACAAACAAAAAAGGAAAAAGTGGGTGGGACCCATATGGGGAATGAACCAATGAAAGACTGAATAGTTGTGTCTGAGCCCAAGCTTGGTTGCAGCTGTGGTTACAGATGCAGCTAAATCCTGGCATGCGGATTTCGGATTGGACTAATAATATTATCACTGAGCAGATGTGGATCGGATGCGGTTCCACATTTTTGTATCCGCGCGGGGCTCTATTCATTAGTACTATCTCCCATGAATGGGGTTTGGCGTCAAGTGGCTGCTTAGTGACCAATTTAGTTACCAAGTTTTAACCCTCATGCTACCTTTCCTCAGACATGTTTGGAGTGAGCTGGAGGATTAAAACTCCTTTCCTGCCACTGCCAGCTCCATATGGGCCACCAGAATGACTATTATTTGCTAATTTACTAATTTATTAATGTGGTATATGTCACCATGTGCCAGCAATGCCCCTCTGCCATGTGCATTGGCCAAACCATACTGTCATTGCACAACAGGATAAATGGACACAAATCAGACATTAAAATGGCAACATCGATAAACCAGTAGAACACTTCAATCTCCCTGGACCCTCACAGCAGATTTGAAAGTTGTCATACTTAAACAAAAAAAACTTCAAAACCAGACTTCAGCGTGGAGCCTCAGAGCTGGAGCTGATTTGAAACTTGACACAGACTGGGTCTGAATAGGAACCTGGAATGGTTAGCAGATTACAAAAGGTAAATGTCCCTATTCATACATTCTGTCCCTTTAATCGACTGGTGTGACTAGGTCCCATCTGCCCTCTCTATTGACTTTGCTAACAGTTGCCCTCCTCCATCCTGGCATGTGTACACATACCTCTCAACTGAAGTTTTCACTTCAAGCACCTGACAACAGAGCTGTAACTACAGATTTTGGTGCCTGGGGCAGGCAGGCTGAAAGGCGCCCTCTGCCAGCCCACAGGACTGGTGGAAGCCTGTAACAGGGGCTTGCTGATGTAAAGGACCAGCCCATTCACCCAAACTGGGCGCTTGCTCCGCTCCCTGTGGCCAAACCCAGTATTCCCCACACTCCACTGCTGCTTTGGAGCACGAAGCCTCCTGCTCACCCCTACAGCTTCTCCACTGTCACCAAGCTGCAGCTGGGTGAGAAGGAGGTGCTGTTATTATGCCCACTTATTTCCAGATGGGTAAACTGTGAAGCACAGTGAGATTAAGTGGTTTACTCAAGATCGAACAGTGAGTCAATGGAAGAGGCTAGACAGACTAGAACCCAGGATTCCGAAGGCCCAGTAGCCTATTTTAACCATTATATAGCACTGGCTCCAGATAATTCTAGTTTACTGCTTTATATTTACTGTTCTTTAAAGCATAAGCAAGCTTTTCTGAATTGTTCCATTGTATTTTTAAGTACATTCAGTGCTAGGATATGTTGACATGCAGTAAAATGCCTGCATCTGGTCCATGTTGGGTTACTTAGGCTTGTACTGCATCGCTATAAAATTACACTGTAGATGCCCAGGCTGGGACTGGAGTCAGTTGACACAGGGAAACTGCAGTGTGGAAAAAAGCTACCACCAAAACTCCTGGCAGCAGGTTTTGGGGGTTTTTTTGGAGGTGGGAAGGCTCCTACAGTGCAGTGGGACAGTTGGCCTTGCTGCTGGCTGTGTCACAGAAAACTAAAGATTAAGAACCCCTTGTACAGACATCCCCAAGATAGATATAGTCTGTCTGGCCACTGATTATATGCAACATGGATAACCCTTCACAGACACACTGCTCGGTGCTGACTTCAACTGGACAGCATGTTTGAACCCTGAGCTGGAGGAATCAGTTCTGAGGAGTCTCCATTGACCATTTAACCTCTGGCCTCTCTGCCAAGACTGCAGATTGCAATAGTAGCTTTTGAGCTGTGTGGACTGGTGCCCAGTAGGAACTTGGCTGAGACCTACCAAATTCATTTCACTTGGTCCACTAAACAGCCACCATACATTAACAACTTTGTCTTACTATCATATTGAGGTAGATGCAAACCAGGAGTCCGCATATCCCAATAATAAATCCTTAAGCAAAATAGTCACTCTAACAAAAAGATGAATACTCTTCGTATCTGAGATACAAATTAAGAGACAAGCCATTTTATCCCTTTCTTGTCGCTCCCTTTTCCGTCTTCTGGTTCAAACAAATCTCTCCTTGTCTTTAGGGTCACATCAGACAGTCTCCTAGTGCAAACACTTACAAGTGAATGGGTGGCTGCCTTAAGAGAACAGAAAAGAACAGAAAAGGCTGCAGGGATGTGGAAATAACATAGGCTGTGTTCACACAGACCCCTTGTTCCGGAACAACGGAGGTTGTTCCGGAACAAGGTTTCAGCTGTTCACACGACACACGGTTGTATCAGAACAACGGGAACCGTTGTTCCGATACAACCGTGTTGTTCCGAAACAAGTTAAACCTCATGCGAGGACGAAACAACGTCCTCACGGAACAACTTGCTTCGGAACAATGCGTGTGAACGTGTTGTTTTGGAACAAGATGTTCCGAAACAACCGTTCACGCGGTGCCCGCTCAGCACCCTGGCCAGGGAACCCTCAGCACCCTGGCCAGGGTGCTGAGGGGTGTCCCTTGGCCAGCGCCTGCAG
>ML682061.1:5669663-5700088 GCA_007922195.1 Podocnemis expansa | reverse complement strand
TACTTAACCTGGTGCCTGACAGGCTAGCACAAATGCCTGCCTTGCTGGCTGGAGTTGAACTGAGTATAGCATGCCCCACAACTTTGCTGCCAGGAATGATCCGTGGGAGCAGGGCTTTGGCGCCCTGTAAAATATAGCACCTGGAGCCTTGCCCCATTTGTCCGGCCATAGTTACGGCCCTGTCTGACAAAGTGGGTTGGAGCCCATGAAAACTTGTACCCAAAGAAACTTGTTAGTCTCAGGAATGTCACTGGCCCCTGAAAAGACCCGGGGCACGGGCCTAGGCCACACCCCCTAGGCCATGTTCCAGTGCCTGGCCCAATAATTAATCGGGCTCCTGCCACCATCTGCCTGGCCCCAGATCCCCAGCCGGTTTCAGGGCCAGGAGAGGCAGGTGCCGCTGTGGGATTCCCGGCCTCAATGCCTGGCCACGGCTGGGGACGGAAGAGGCGGGTGCTGTGGAGGGTGCCCCCGTCAGGGTCCCCTGGGACAGGGCAGCCCGGACATTCGAGGCACCGGTGCCGAGACTCGGGGCACGTGCCCCATGTGTCAGGTGCCAGCAACGCCCCTTGGTAGTCTTTAAGGTGCCACAGGACTCTTGTTTTAGAATTAGTAACAACAGTCACTGGAAAGCTGTGATAGGAATTTATGGTCACCATGCTTGCAGTTTCATATGAGGCATATTTCTGTAGTGGATGGTCAAAGTCGCTGTCTTCATTCCTCTTCTCACACAAACATTTGAATGATAGCTCTCCAAGATCCTTGATACTCGGCAGATCTTTTAAAAAAACCAAGGAGATCTTTTGAAACCTAGGGCCATCTAGGACAATTTGGGATAATTAGCAAGAAAGGTAAATAAAATACATATTGGTTTCTTCCTGACCCTAGATATTCAGTGATACGTTTTATGCCCTAAGCATAACCACATCACTGTTCATGCAGGAATTAGAATGAGAAAAGTATTACTGTAAAAGTATGTGTTTTCTGTATCCCGTTGTAAAAGTATTTGCAAATGTTTCTGAAGGCAGGAGTAATTGTTCTCAAGTAGCCCCCATTGTGGACAATGGTGCGATATGTTTTCAGTTTGTATATAAGTACCTATCTGCCACAGCCAAAGGAACTTCATAAAACATAAAAGAATTATTGCAGATGTACACTTTTGACAGATCACTGATTTCTGAGAAGAAAATAAATTAAAAGAATGAATGTCCTGTGTTTATTAGTGTCTCCTTTCAAATTGATAGCAGTGTGACTCCTTTCTAAACACCCTTCCTTCAAACAAAGAGCTGCATAATTACCATTCAGGACATCACATTACTAAAGGACAGAGATATGTTTCGAGGTGAGAGAGCGAGAGCTAGCAGTAACCTTTCTCTATGACTGTGTGTGGAACAGCTGCCAGGAGACTTGTGCCTTTAGGGGAGGTAGAGACTGTGTCCCATATAGTGTATTATGGTAGTTTTTCATTCTGGGAACCTAATGTCTGGCATCACTGAAATTCACAGAATTTAGGTTTAACATTTACTATTTCTTTTAGGGCTAATTAACTTCTGTCTTTAACACATAATGGTAAAGAAGATGTATCCGTCACTCATTAAGGCAAATTTCAGTCAGTGTCAGCCTGACTTCTGAAATGTCAAACATATTTGTGCATATAGATCAGGTGGTTGAAGACTGACCTACCTTATTTGCATGTGATAGTGCAGATTTGCATGCCCAAATGCAGTAATTGTATGAAAAATTAGACTGCATCTGCAGAATATTTGGTTTATGTTTACTTATCTGTTCTTCTGCCTGTCATTTTGATTTATTCATTTTTAAAATTGTGTGTGTGTGTGTGTGTGTGTGTGTGTGTGAGAGAGAGAGAGAGAGAGAGAGAGAGAGAGAGAGAGAGTTATGTAGCTACTTTCTCCTTGTTCCAGTTTTATGAATCTGAAAGATTTGTTCAGCCAGATGAAGGGCAGTCGATCTGTGGAAATGCCCTGCCTATAGCTGCACAGATATAAAATAAAAAGAAGTATAAAGGTCGGCTTTTAAAATATGTGGTGTTATTTGCTGTGTCATATGCAACTTAAGATCCATTTCAGTCTCAAATGCTATGTATACTCAAGGTAAGATCAATTTGTGTCAAATGCTGAAGCTGTTTCTTTGCAAAAAATCAAAGAATTCTGTACTATTTATGTGTTTATACTGCCCTATATACCAACAATTGTTTCTAAACCTAGATGTTGCAATTTATTTTATAATTATATATGAATAATAAGAAAGTAAGGAATTTTAAAATAATAGTATGCTGTGATGCTTTTGTATTTTTGTCTGATTTTGTAAGAAAGTAGTTTTAAAGTAAGGTGAAACTTGGGGGTATACAAGACAAATCAACTCATGAAACGGATACAGTATTCTTAAAAGGTTGAAAACTACTGCTTTGTAATACAGAAATATCTATTTTGGACATAAATTAATAAAATTCAGCATCACTTGTAAATAAAAAAAAAGCAGAGTCTTAACAGATTTATTTATTGCATGAGCTTTCGTGGGAGAAAATCCCATGTCAAGATCCCCTCTTCAAAGCATCTTACAAAGTGGGCTTTTCTCCCATGAAAGCTCATGCGATAAATAAATCTGTTAGTCTTAAGTGCCACAAGCCTCCTTGCTTTTTTGCTTTACTAGACAAATACGCTACCCCTTTGGAACTTGTGATAAGGGAGCTCATTGCATGTAAAAGCCCTGTTAAAACAGGGTAGCTTTGTCTCCACGAGTGGCTAGCCCATGAATGTAGCCTTTGACCTATGGAACCTGGTTCTTTAACTCAAGTAGTAGAGACTCATGATTTTATATCCAGGTACATTAGATATAATCCCTTGAGATAAGGATTTATCTAGAGGTGGTGTTACACACAGGATTTTATGGAGGTCAAAGATACTGGATTTGTGGGTAGACTGCTTAGCTATCATAGCGTCTCAAATCCATATCAGCACCTCATGACAAGAGCAATGACTCTTTATCAGCCTATCTCTTCTCACACCCTCAAAGTGTATGTCTTTACTTCAGGATTAGTCTGGTTTCTCCTAGTACAGGTGTGAGTAGCCACAGTAAAAAGCCGCAACTGAGTTACTGCATCCTAACTTGCTAGACTCCATGGGGTCTTATTGCTAAGGCTTCTGGAGGCATATCCCAGGTTTCTTTGTGCTGCAGTAAGCTGAGTTAGACATGTGAATTGTGGGAGACCATGTCTCATCGTGATGGATACATGGAGAGAAATTGTGGGGAAGGTAATGAAGGACTGTTAGCAGTTGGAGTGGGTCAGCCTGCATCCACACTGCAAAGTGAGCAGGATATTAGCCTGAGTGAAAGTGGAACCTGGTCTCTAACCCATGTCACCAGCAGAGTCAGCTAGCTCTGATTGAAAGCACCACTAAACCTGCATAAGAGGGTTTTGTTCATGGATGTGAGTGGGTTTGAGAAAACACCCTGGTAAGAACTTGTGCTGACACTGCAGTGAAGATACAGTCTAAGATGCATGCTCACTTTGGTTTTGGTCCTCAACATTGTTACAGCTGGAGTACTAGCAACAGCTACAGTATCAGGTTCCCAAAGTCCTTCCGTTTATAAATAGTTTTTAGTTAACACCTGCCTTTCTAAAATTTCACTCATAAAGTAGAAATCTTCTATTCCTGTTTTTTGCTCAAATGCAGGATTTCAGTTTCAGCAAAAATGGTTTTTCTATTTAAAGAAAATAAAAATAAAAAAACTTTCAGTCTCATTAAAAACAGAGGTACAACCAAACTAATTAGAAAATTTAAATTTTAAAAAATGAGTTCTTACAAAGAAGAGGCTTTGATTGTTTTGGTCAGACATTGGTTAGGATTTGGCTGAGATGTGAGGTTTTGAAAGTTGTGCATTGAGCATATTTGTTAAATTTTTAACAAAGGTGGTAGTTCATTATCATCTGACAGTGCTGAAGGAAAAAAAGTAGGATGTGCTAAAATGACATGCACAGCAAATTTAACTTTGTAGTAAATGTGCTCATAACTAGGACCCCTAAAAGTGTATTATGTATATTAGAAATGTAAACACATTGTTGTATATAGGAAAAATTAAACAAGAAGTCCTGTGGCACTTACAGACTAACAAATTTATTTGTTGCATGAACTTTCGTAAGAGAAAATCCCACTCATCGTGGTGATGTGGGATTTTCTCCCACAAAGGCTCCTGCAATAAATAAATTTGTTAGTCTTTAAGTGCAACAGGATTCCTTGTTAGTTTTACTGAACTAGACTAACACAGCTGCCCCTTTGGAAAATGAGAAAAATTGTGATTCATTAGTCTGTCTCCTAATGCATACTCATAAAGGGTTAACTTTGGAAAGGAAACCTTAATTTTGATAGTCACTGGTTGACTACACTACTTTTAACACAGTTTCTTAATGCAAATTTTAAAATGTTATTTGTTCCTACCTCTACAATGAATGACACAAATATTTATCCCTAATTTGCAATCAAGTGGTCTAGTTCCGTGGCCTAAATAAAGCTGGAAGGACACCGGTGAAGAAACAAAGTAAAAAAAATCTTTTTACCAGTTGAGCATGACAAGTCTGAATGACCAATTTATTATTTTCCATTCACTTTTGCTTTTCCCACATTCTGTTACCCTGAAGAGTTTTAGAAAAGTTGCACTTTAATTCTCAGCTTTAAAGTAGATTCATAAAAGCAAAAGAACTTGTATTTGAAAGCTCTTCTGAAAATTGAGTCATAGATGATGTTAGAGTTTAAGGCAGCTGAAGGTTTGATTACTCTACTCTTGACTGCTTTTAAATTTCCAGTTGCCATAACAACTTTGATATTTCTTTATTTTTAGCACATTAGTTGCCATAACAATAAAATATAGCTTTTTGAATGTAACCTTTTATTCTCTCCCCTTCTCTCTCTCTTTTCTAACAGAGAAACTTTTTCTGGGAGAAAGATATTTAAATGTGTAGCAAATTTCCCCCCATAACATGAACACTTTAGTTAGAATATGAATGTTGCCCATGAAAATGTTTTCATATACTTTTAATGGGTTTTCACAATGAGGTCTTTGAAGACTGATCTTCTATTTTTATGAATTTGAATTGAGTTTGTGCAGGGAAGTCTTAGCAAAAGTCAGTGGAGTTGCTTGCATCAAATCTTCTCTAGGGTAGAAAATTAATTAGTGCTGGAATTTTGTTTCATGTTAAATACATTTTGTTCTTGATAAGAATGTAATTCTAAATTCAAACAAAATCTAACCTTCTCCAACATGTTTGTTTATAGTGAGTGGTTATTTTTCAAGAATAACTGATATCTGCTAGAGGAGGAAGCCTGATTTTTTTTGTTGAAAGCAATCCCTCTTTTTTTCTGATGTTATTATTTGCATTTTTAATTCTGTAGAGGTTCCCTTAGAGATTTGTCTTTCACAGTTTTTGTTGTTGACTGATTAGACCTGGCGTTAGTCAGTTAAAAAATAAACAAACAAACTGTAGAAGGATAGTAATAACATGCATATACAAAGAGCACAAAACACTGTCTGACATCATACTGGTACACATTCAAACCAAAGCATTGATTAAGTGAATTTCAGGTTGTCAGTAGTTGTCCCAAAGAGGACATTCTGGTGGAGTGGGGATCATCCATTTAGTGACTTAAATTTTTTATACTTGTAATATTTCCAAAATAGGTGTTCTGATCTATTCTTTAATTATACCTGTCCATTTTGTGCTCATTAGAAAGATCATGGAAAATTCTGGGTTCCATTTATGCTTGCAGTACAAAGTGGAGACGTGTTGGAGAGAAGAAAGGGCATTTAAATTATTTTGGCCAAACACAATTATTTGGCCTGTGTAAAGCAAATTAACTCTAGAGGCCCAGTAGGGAGGAGCCTGTAATGAGGCACTGGGACTTGCTTACCACAATGTAATATGTAGACAGTGCTTCCATGTTTCTGCTTATGCTCCTTTTCATACTGCCCTGCCCAGAATTCCTCACACAGTCAGCTTAATTCTCTCTCCCTCATCTCTCCGTGTGTGTGAGTGCACTGGGGGTAAGGACTTGCTGTGCCTTCCCAGACATGGTGGAAGGGCCATAATAAAATCCATTATGCATAGCTGCCAAGTTTTGTTATGCTCTGTGAGATACTTTAGGGGAATAACTTACTTATTTCTAAACAGTATGCTTATATTCTTTAATTTCATTTTTTAGAAAATTGTTATTTTATTACTGGTGAAAGACACCAGGTTTGAAGTCATGCTGTTCAGATTTGTAGCTAAATCTCTGTTTTCTTTGGCTAGAAAGTATTTTGTGAGAAGACCTACTGTTCTGCAAAAAAAAATGTGATAAATTGCGTATGATGTGGTAGCGCATAGAAAATTGCCAACTAATTGAATGTTGTCATGTGAGATGTGAGACCCCTGGCATGTCCAAATGTAACTTCTAGTGAACTCTCAAGTAGTTCCTTGGACTCGGATAGTCTCGCCATGGAACAGAAATTAAATGCTCAATAAGTACTTAGTGTTTGTTTATAGAAATTAGTCACAAAATATTCCCCAAAATTTGCAGCAAATTTTGTCTTCTCATTTGCTGCTTTAAAAGGGAAATTATGAGATTAACTGTGACCTGAAATTTCAGATTTTTAAAATGTTTGACAAGACCAAAAAGTAAGAAAGATTCAGCAAAATCTCTCAGCAGAATTTACAACTCTGCATTGTGGTGATATAGAAGATCTCAAAAGTTAAATGTACTTCATGTAAAAGGGGAACCCACCAATTCTGCTTGTCCAGCAGAGACCAGTAAAGGAAGTCTAAGAAAGAGCATAAACACTGAAATATAATTCTTACACCTCTGCTTTAATTAAACAAGTTTGTTAGAAACAGAGCTAACCTGCCAATAGTTAACCTGATAGTCTGCGAACCAGTAAAATACATAAATTTAATTTATTTCTTTGGTGTGTGGAAAGGTGGGAGGATATTTATAGGGAAAGTGGCAGTTTTCTAAAACCAAGCAGAAATCTAAGACATGTTCTGCAGTCCACATGACGTTTCCAGCATATATCACTTTACCTCTAGAAAAGGTAAATTTTCCTTATTATGCAATAAGGCCATACTACCGTGAAGACCAAAACAAAGCAAAACAAAACCCCCATCATTTAATTATTGAAGGTTAAAGATAATTAAACAGCAAATGTTAAAATCTATAAAGATCAACTATAACACTACAACTTTTTTGATTGGTTTTTCAGATTTTTTTTTTTTTAACTAATGTTCAACTTAACTCTTCAAAGAAAATTAGGAACACTTTATTGAAGGATCATGATGTTAGCTACATGCTGGCTCATTCTATGGCTCCCACTCACAGAGCTCAGTTTCCAGCCTAGCCCTGAACAATTACACTATAATTGCATGCCCCTGCAGCCTAAACTATGCATCTGAAGTCTGTTGACACAGGCCAGGTGTGGGTGGGTGTCTAATTGTATAAACCTACTCATGAAATCTTGCATAGGTATGCTTGTTAAAATTCACACATTTCCTAATCACATGACTTGGCTTTTGGGACCATGATGGGTGGGGTAGAGCATTTCCATCACCATAGACAACTCGGTTCTCATAAGTTGGTTGAAGAGCTGATAAAATGAGGTTTCTCCAGTACTTGAATGAGGTGTACTCTATCACATAAAGCACATTTTAATGAAGCTGGGGGGAGGGTATAACTCACCGGTATGGAGGCTACATGTTTCTTCAGAGTCCCATGCAGTGTCTGCTATCTTATGTCTGGATGGTTTGTATCAGATTTGTAATGTCTTTTACCAATATTCATTGGAATGCCTTCAGATTCTATGGATACGAAAGATATCCCATGATTTGAATCAAGCCTTGTTAGTAGGTCAAAAATAGCAAATAATGTGGGCAAGCAAGAAATGAGTTCCTTTGAGGTGTCTTGTAAAATTATGGATGTGGAAAGGTATCATGAGTAATAGTGTATAACATGCCACAGTGTATAGCCATATTGTAGAGTTGAAAGGCCAGTAATAATTTACTGCAATTCTCTGCCATGGTCTGTCTACCACTACCAATTTAAAGGCATGAGAGGAAGTAGTTTTCTGCATGGATGGGATGAGCATTCCTTTCCCTGATGCTCAGTGTTTGAGTGTGACACTGGCCACCAAGCATAACTAAGCAGTTTCATTGTAATTGTTAAATGGAGCACATCCAGGACTGCTTGTTAAAACACTGGTGGAACAATCACCCAGGCTCCTCTCCATAAAAGATGTTGAATAACATATGTCTTCACTTTAAAGCTATGTTCACACATAAACTGTTATTTCAAAATAAGTTATTTCGAAATGACTTATTTCGAAATAAAGTCCTTAATTTGAATTAAGGGAAAAGCCCAAAGCGATTTCGCTTTAGGAGAGGGGCACCATGGGAGGTGTGGCAACATGGCCCCCTACCTGGGCCATGCCCCCACCCAATAAAGGCTAAAAGGAAGGCACCCTGGGAAGGAGAAGGGCAAAAGTGTTATTTTGAAATAATAGTTATTTCAAAATAACACGTCTGAACGTCGTCGTTTCAAAACAACCGTTTCGAAACAATGGCTATGTCGATTAGATGCGAGGTTTTACTGTTTCGAAACAGTGGCCGTTATTTTGAAACAACAGGTCCCATTGTTTCGAAATTATGGAACATCATCTGGACATAAATTTTATTTCGAAACTATGGCTGTTGTTTCGAAATAAAACTCTCATCTGAACACAGCCTAAGTGTGGCATAACTTTATAGAATGTATGCCAGGTTCCAAAGGGGTAGCTTTGTTAGTCTCGTTCAGCAAATAAGTGCCAGAGAAAGTATGCTAAGTTTTCTTATGGACTGGATCTGTCCAAACCATATCTCCTGATCATATCACCTTTCACAACTCTTGAAGTGTGACATCAGTGGTCTGCTACATATATTTCAGTAAAAAACATACCGAGTAACTGCTATTTCTGCCTCTGAGTGTGCCAGCTCAGAAGAATTTCTCAAAAGAGCATCAGCAAGAAAATTACATCTTCCTTTGATATGTACCAAATCAAAGTCATACCGCTGCAACTGAATAATCCATCACTGTAACCTCACACTCAGCAGTTCAATGGCTTTAGGATAAAGTCCCAGAACAGCAGATGATTTGTTTCTAAAGTGAAAAGTCTTTCTGCTAAGTAGATCTTGTAGATTAAGAACTGCAGCTCAATCTGGAAATACCTCACTTCCCTCAGGGTTGAGATTATGAGACACAAATACTGTATAACTGTCCCTCCAGCCTGGAGCAGAACTGCACCCAGACCCCAATTGCATGCCTCAATTTGTATTACCTGTGGGCTTTGGTGGATCAGAACAAGCATGTGATTTAATCTAACAGAAGGCTTAATGCAGGGTGTCGAAAGTCTGTTTTGCTGTTTTTATAAAAACTAACCTTTTTGGATCCTGTGTTAAATCCTACAGCAGCATTTGTAGGGTACAAAAATGGCACAAAGCACGTCCATGTATGCTTGAGGTAAGCCAGTGAATTAATGTTAACTGTTACAATCCAGCAGGTAATGGTACTGAAGCAACAATTTGTAATTATCCAGGCACTGGCTTCACACCATTAGCTGACGTTTATAGCCTCTTGCGAAACTGCACTTGGCTGCTTTCAACTTTATGCCAGAGTGCTGGAGTCAGGTTGCCCCCATTCCAGAATAGTATATTCGGAAATGGCTTTAGCAAAGATGAGTGTCATTAAAATAGCAACATGCACCCTGAATATAATGAAGAAGCTGAGAGACCATTCTCTGAAATATCCCAGAAGCAGAGACTAAGCCGAAAGGAAGTAATTGATAGCCGTATCTCTGAAACGGCATGCTAAACATCAGTAGCCGCAAACTTTTGGTCACAGGTGCTTGCTAATAACTGTCAAAGCAGAGAAAATCTGGGATCCACATTTTCAGCAAATCAAAGCTTGGCAATTGAAATTGTTTATGTCTCCTCTATTGAGTATCCTAAAATCTGTGCACAGCTGAATATTACCATTCTTCTTAAACATGATCACAGAGGGTGAGCTCCAATCCATAAGCCATTCCCACTCCCAAATGATACGATTATCTTTCATGTGCTGCAGCTCTGCTCCAGATCTTTTCAAGTGCAGGAGGTACATGACATATAGATTGTGCAAAGGTAATTAGAAGATTGCCAATACATTTGGTGCTTTTTAGTTGCTGGTCATTTGTCCAGTAATGTACTTCTCAGTTCAAACTTTTATTTGGTATTTGAAAATACTGTATAGTGTATTTAATAGCTAATTTATTTCACATGATTCCAGAGTATTTCCATATGCTGAGGCTATGTATAACATTGTTAGCTGCACAGTGTATAGGTATGTTGTGGTATCTGAATTGCAACAAGGGCAGTTTTAAATTAAATGCATGTTTTTAAATCTCAAATATGCTTTCATAGCCATTAAATAAACATTAGTCACGTACCCAGAAGGAGAGGGTAAAGGAGAAGGCAAATGCAAATAACAATGCCCTTGATCAAGGTGCCGGGTTAGTGATAGCTAATGCCACTTAGTATATTTTCCAGGTTATGATTTTTTTGCCTACCATTTACTATAAGTAGGAAGGGAGGCAGATTAGTTTTAGTGGCAGTGTCTCTAGCCCAGTGTTTCTTAAATTGTGTTCTGTGAACATAGTGTAGGTGTTCTGCAACTAATAAGTTAAAGTTTTGCTTTTACATATAGTACATTTAACTGCTGGGATCTTATATATTGGCACAACACAGAATTGTAAATTCTGCTGAGAGATTTTACTGAAACTTTTCTTATTTTTAGGTCTCGTCAAACATTTTAAAAATCCTAAATTTTAGTCACAGTTAATCTGATAATTTCCCTTTTAACGAGAGAGACAGCTTCAGAATCTCTATCAGGCATTCTTAGAACTACAGTACCGACCTGAAGAAGTGAAGCAATAGATTGACAGAGCCAGGTGGGTACCTGAAAGTCAACTACTACAGGAGAGGCCCAAGAAAGAAAACAACAGAATGCCACTAGTCATCATCTACAACCCCCAAGTCAGCACATCATCAAGGATGGTGTCTCAAACTCAAATCACCATGAGGGCTGCATGAGGACTAGTAACTTAGCTCGAGGGCTACACCAATGAAACCTTTTCATATAATGATATTGCAAATATTGGTAACAGTAGTGTCATTGTGGGCCGCAGAAAATAGCTTTAGGGGCCGCATGCGGCCCATGGGCCATGTGTTTGAGACCCCTGATCTATAGCTTATTTTTATAAGCCAATCTGTCACTCTCTCAGGCCTTGGGAGACAGACCCCTCCTCGCTTACAGGCAGCCCCCCAACATTAAGCAGATACCAGCAATTACAGACCTAACAACAGAACCATTAAAGCAGTCTCATATCCCTCCAACAAACCATGCTGCCAGCTTTGCCCACATATCTGCACAGAAGACACTATTACGAGGTCCCTTCCAGCCCTATGATATGATGATGATGATGATGATGATGACCTAATAAAGCCAGCTACTCCATCAAAGGCTCATTTATCTGCTCATCCAACAATGTGATTTATGCCATTATATGCCAGAAATGACTCTCTGCCTTATATATTGGATAAACAGGATAGTCTCTGTGCAAAAGAATAAATGGCCACAAATCTGACATTAGAAATCACAGCATTCAAAAACCAGTGGTTGATCATTTCAATCTTCCTGATCACTCCATTGGTGACAGAAGGTCAGGTTAGGGACTGCTTAAAGAAACTAGATGTGCACAAGTCCATGGGGCCGGATGAACTGCATCCGAGGGTGCTGAGGGAGCTGGCTGATGAGATAGCAGTACCGTTGGCCATTATCTTTGAAAACTCGTGGCGAACGGGGGAGGTGCCAGAGGACTGGAAAAAAGCAAATATAGTACCTATCTTCAAGAAAGGCAAAAAGGAGGATCCAGGGAATTACAGACCTGTCAGCCTCACCTCAATCCCTGGAAAAATCATGGAGCAGCTTCTCAAAGAATCCATCCTGAAACACTTGGAGGAATGTAGAGTAATCAGGAACAGTCAGCATGGATTTACCAAGGGTAAATCATGCCTGACCAACCTCATCGCCTTCTATGATGAGATGACTGGATTTGTGGATGCGGGAAGAGCCGTTGATGTCATATACCTTGACTTTAGCAAGGCTTTTGATACGGTTTCCCACAGCATTCTCATTGGCAAATTAAGGAAGTATGGGTTAGATGCATGGACTGTAAGGTGGATAGAAAACTGGCTAGAACAACGGTTTCAGCATGTAGGAATCAATGGCTCCATGTCAAGTTGGCAGGCAGTAACAAGTGGTGTGCCCCAGGGGTCGGTCCTGGGGCCAGTTCTGTTCAATGTTTTCATTAACGATCTGGATGATGGGATAGATTGCACACTTAGTAAGTTTGCAGATGATACCAAACTGGGGGGAACGGTAGACACCCTAGAAGGCAGAGACAGGATTCAGGGAGACCTAGACAAACTGGAGCAGTGGGCCAAGAGGAATCTCATGAGGTTCAACAAGGATAAGTGTAAAATCCTGCACTTGGGACGAAAAAACCCCATGTACTGCTACAGGCTGGGGAGTGATCAGCTAAATAGCAGCACTGGAGAAAAGGACCTGGGAGTCATGGTGGATGGGAAGCTGGATATGAGTCAGCAGTGTGCTCTTGCTGCCAAAAAGGCCAATGGCATACTGGGCTGCATCAGAAGAAGTGTTACCAGCAGATCGAGGGATGTGATCATTCCCCTCTATTCTGCACTAGTGAGGCCACATCTGGAATACTGTGTCCAGTTTTGGGCTCCCCACTACAAAAAGGACATGGACAAATTAGAGAGAGTCCAGAGGAGGGCAACCAAAATGATCAAAGGGCTGGAGCACAAGCCCTATGAAGAAAGACTGAAGGAACTAGGCTTATTTAGCCTGCAGAAGAGAAGACTGAGGGGGGATTTGATAGCAACCTTCAACTACTTGAAGGGTTGCTCCAAGGAGGAGGGAGCTCGATTGTTCTCAGTAGTAACAGAGGGCAGAACGAGAAGCAATGGCTTCAAGTTACAGCTGGGGCGGTCCAGGCTGGATATTAGGAAAAACTTCCTTACTAGGCGAGTGGTGAAGCATTGGAATAAGTTGCCTAGGGAGGTGGTGGAATCTCCATCTCTGGAGGTGTTCAAGTCCCAGCTGGACAAAACACTGACTGGGATGATCTAATGGGAGTGGTCCTGCTTTTTTTGGCAGGGGGTTGGACTAGATGACCTTGTGGGGTCCCTTCCAACCCTATGATTCTATGATTCTATGATTTACTAATTATTGTGCTCAGGGAAATGAATAACACCTCATGGCTTCAGAGAGAAGTTGCAGAGCTTGAATTTATTTGCAAATTTGACTGTGTTGCTTCAGGGCTAAATAGGGACTTTGAATTTTCTCATTGCAACAGGTGACCTCATCTTCCTTTATATTCTGTTCCTCAGTGTTTGAATCTTAACAACTGCTTTGACTTGCTGTTACAGTGTGACCTGATCCCATGACTTACACTTCACTGCATTTATTTTCCTCCAATTCTTGAAGTTCCCCCATGTTCAGTGTCTGATGAAGTGTGATTTTCTTCCACGAAAGCTCATGAGATAAATAAATTTGTTAGTCTTTAAGTGCCACAGGACTCCGTGCTTATTTTGCTGAAGTAGACTAACATGGCTACCTCTTTGGAATTTGTTTTAATACATGTAGGTGTTCCTAGATTCTCTAAAGTTTGAGAAACATTGCTCTAGCCACATGACTCTGGCTGAGACTATACATAATTTCTGCTCTTCCTTCCTTCCTTCCTTCCTTCCTTAAAGCAGTACCTTCAGATGGGTACCCAACTGAAGTAAATCACAAATGTCTGTCTCTTCTATAGTATGTCACCCATTTCCCTGCTTTATTGTCTCTCCATTCAAAAGGAGCTAAAACAATCTGTGCTTATTGTGACAAAACTCTTCCTCTACCTCTGTGGGTCCAGCGCTTCCTTGTAGCAGAGCAAAAGAATTGCTTCATTCCTTAATCCTTGAGCATGCTGGTGGGTGAGGGTAATATAGCTATGCCAAGATGGCTGCTCCCTGATGGCTCCCAGTTCTGTCTTTGGTTCTCTTATGCCTCTACCTATTTGGTGGGGTTCTTGCTCCTCCGGTAAATAGCCAGTGGGAAGGTTGAGACAGTTGGGCCCCACCTTCAACTCTGGGCCCCAACCCAGAGACCCTAGAAGCAGCAGCCTCACACTGTGCATTCAGAAAAGTTGCTAGCTTCCCTGGGTTGTTTCACATGCCGTGTGACTTAATGTCTATACTCTGCTTGGATAGGGGCCCTTCTTGACTTCCTTGCCAGGGAAGGTTCTTAACCTTTAATAGCCCCACTGGTGTGGTACTGCCCAAACCAAATGTCCAGTTTAATCTTCCCTTACTGGCAAGGTCTCTTCTATTATGCCTCCAGACCTGAGAAGGATCCTTTGCTCTCTTCAGGCAGGGTTTTTCCCTTTCCTAGTCTTTGTATCTGCAGAGGCCTCATCTGACCGTGTTGTTCTTTTAAAACCTACTAGTTCTTCACAGCATCTTGCCTGCACAAAAACTCTGGTAGCTCACTTCACTCCCAACAACTCCAGCCACACACTTTCTCTGAAGGAAAGGCTTTTACAAGTTGTGGGCAGGGCCTTGGATAGCTCCAGATATGTTAATTAACCAGGAGTAACCCCTGGTTAGCTCCTGAGAAAAAGGAATTTGCTGATCCTAGGGCTGATATATAGGCCTTCCAGCACTCTGTCACATTATGTAAGTTTAAGCAAGGAGTCCCATGGCACTTAAAGACTAACAAATTTATTTATTGCACAAGCTTTCATGGGAAAAATCCCACTTTGTCAGATGTTTTGACAATGTTTCAAAGCCTCTGACGAAGTGGGATCTTCTCCCATGAAAGTTCACACAATAAATAAATTTGTTAGTCTTTAAGTGCCACCGGACTCCTTGTTTGTTTTACTGATAGACTAACATGGCAGCTCCTTTGGAATTATGTAACTTGAGGCAGTAATGCTACCTTGCTTCCAGGTATTACAGCCACCTACTAAGTGATACCAGACAGCAATATATTTCACACTTCCACACAGCACCCTCCTGAGTTAAATCATCTTCTAGTCAGATTTCTCCAGGGCTTTTAATTCTCATTGACAGTTTTGGTAGTTAGATGGATATTCTGCTCTGAATTGAGTTTGTAGTTTGAATTCCATTTATACTGGTGACTACTGGTACCAGTATAATCTCAAACATATATGTAGTTATCTCCTCCCTTCAACTGCCATTTAATTTTTGAGTTTCCAAACATTTTTTAAGGGAAATTTGCAGTGATTTCTTCTAAGAACTTAGCTTAATATGTAGCCAATTTCTGTTATTCTTTAGGAATCTGGGATAGCCAATATAGATCAGTTTGGAAGGCGAGTGTTCTTAGTCCCAATTGACTACAGGTCTGTTAGTTAGATAGGACTTCCTCCCCGAAAACAAGCAGTTAATGAATACTCAGATCGAGATTTTGTGATAGCTTTTTTTTTTTTATTACTAACTGCATACAGCAAGTGATGGGGAAGAATACAAATGAATATAATGTGGAATAAATGGTAGAGATACATCAATACATTTCTATTTTAACTCTAAACAGTGTTGCTGCTAAGATTTCCTTATCTTTAAGATACAATTGCAAAAGTTATATTCACACTTGAAGTGAAGATAAGTCAAAGTACTGAGCTAACAATTCTAAACTAATTAGCTAAAATAAAATAAAGAAACCTAGCAAAAAGAAGTTTCGTAGAGTGTTGCTGAAGGCCCGTGCAGTTTCCTCTTGCATTGTTTAAGTTCATCAGCTGGAACATGGAGGCTTCCATCCCTCTACAATTTTGGGGGCTTTAAATACCTTTTTGCACAGTACTCCTCCAATAATGAATTGCATTATCTCATTCTTTCTGACCCAAATATGGGTATTTTCCAGAAATTGCTAGGAGCACCTTCAGATTACTGATTCAGGGGTCTACTGATGTCTATTTCCTGGCATATATTTTTTCATTTCCTTGTTTACCAGTTTGTGGGTTTTGCAGTGGGTTTGTAGAGATATTTTCCTGTTTATCTGCAGAACATGATTAAAACCCAACTTGCCAAATTGTGCATGGCCTACGCTCACCTTTCACCTAGTTAGCCTTTTTCTAATGCATAGATAGATGCAAACCTTTGATTTACAAATCTTGCAGGATCTCATCCTATTGCATAGCAAACAGTCTTTGCAAACTGATTCACACCTTTTGCAAAGATCTGCAGGATATATGCGTTTCAGCTTATGGAAAGAACTAGCGCCAAGCTCCTTATTATAGAACCACGTTCCTAAATCTTTAAAAATAAATAAATAAATTTAAAAAGGGAAAATATATATAAAATAGATAGAGGATAATATATGCATGCAAGCTCAATATAGGTATAGCCAAAGGCTACAAATATTTACTAAAACAGATGTATAAATTGAGTATCTCTGTTGGTTATTAGAAATAAGATTTTAATCATTATAAAAAGTGCTTACATAATGTAGGAGGACATAAAAATACCAGACAGAGAACTTTCACATAGTCATGGCCGATTCCCTTCACTGATCCAGTTCTAAACAGTAAAATGTAAATGCAAACTAAAATTGGGCAAATAAACTTAACAGTAGCAATTTAAAATTTAAACTATGTGAGCTAACAGTCTTCCAATTAGAAATAACAAATAGCAGCTTCCTTTTCAGCTGCCTTAAATTGATTAGAATCAGTGGGTAAAATATAATTTGATGGGCCCTAATCTCTGGGCCCTCTTCCCATATTGTCCAGGCCCCCTTCATGCATGTGCGGGCCCCAGCCCAGCTAGGTATTTGCAAACACTTCTGAGTACCATGTGCATCAATTATTGCTCCACAAAAATACTGGCCCTGATCCTGACTTCACAGAGTGCTTCCTTCACCCCCTACCCCCAATCTGAGCCTCACACGCTGTGCCCTGTGCCCCCCCCAGATGGTACTTTGTCCTGGCATAAATCCAGAGGACTGTGCTCAGTGACCTCTCATGGTCCCTTCCAGTTGCATGATTCTATGATCATCTTGTCTTAGCCTCAAAAATATAATTGACGCTCAGTGGGGCATGGTGCACCTTGCTCAGTTTAATAAATCAACCACATTTAAAAAACAAGTAACAACAAACAAAACAAACAAACAAACAGAAAAAGAAAACCCAGCCAAACACAGAAGACCAAGTCTTACATGTCCCAAGGTAAAGAAAAAAAATCTTCAATCTAGCAGTTCATCTTTGATGAGGAAATGGAGACAATAAGAGAATTCTCTGACCCTCCCTCCCCATATTACAGGGGTTAGCAGCCTTGGCAGACCCCTCTGCTGGTTCTTCCTCCCCAACCTTAGCTGGTGCCAGCGGTCCTCTCTGCTGAAAAAATGTGGTAGCTGCCTGAAAATTCCAGAGTGGTCACAGCTGAAGTGGGAGCACTTCCCAGAGATGCTATGGAAATTAATCACCGAGAGTTGGCTCATCTTGACAGTGTGCCCGGGGGCAGGGGTTCCCAGGCATGCCATGAAAAGAAGCATCTCCTTTCAAGGATTCCCAGGCATGTTGCAGAAACAAGCTGCTCAGAGTGGCTTCTTTGGGGAGCATCACACTACAGAGAGGAGCCACTCTGGGCAGCTTTTTTCTGTGTCACATGGAGGCATAGGCATGGGAGGACCCCCTGTGTCCCAGCTGTACCTGAAGGAAGCTGCCCAGAGTGGCATTTGGTGGCAGGAGTGGCAGTTTCTGTGGTACCATAGAGGGTAACATGCCTACCCCTGACATAATAGGTTTTTGGGATTTTTTTTTTTTTGAACAATTATGTCAATACAGTTTTAGAGACTTCCATAGGCATGTTTATAATTATGGATTTGTGGATAAATAGTTTATTTGAGTTGAAAAACAAGGTTTGTTTTTGTTTTAAGATTTCTGTTATAAAGGAATGGATCTTTTAATAATATAACGTATCAACCATATCAATCAAAGTGCTTGAAGGTGAAGTCTGGCATGCTGATAAAATGTACTATGAAATGATGAAGTTAATTTGAACTCCTTGACGGATTACAAGAATTTTGTTGGTTGTTCCCTGCCCCTCCCCCCTTTTTTGAAGAGGGACTGTTTCAATTTAACTAGAGCAGTGGTTCTCAACCTGTGGTCTGCAGACTCCTGGGGGGCCTCAGAGTCACTACAAGGGGTCTACGGACACTGCTGGTAGCTGGAACCATTAAATCACCCTCTCTGTGCAGCCCAAGGAAGTGGGCTGCATAAGGCGGGAGAAGCCTTCTTCAGAAGCAGTTTGTATCTGCTGCTGCAGCCTGCAGGTAAGTGTGAGAACAGGGATGTATATGTTTGGGGGGATAAGGGGCATTGGGGTTGTGGGGCTGGGTTGGAGAGGGCCTGATGGCGGGGGCAGAGGGCTGCTCCCAGGCCAGGGCTGGACCATGGTTGTGGTGCCACTCGCTGGCAGGGGCAGATTTCAGCAGCTGGTCCGGTCCCCCGCTGGGGTGGCCTCTGGCTGCAGTAGCACTGCTCCCCTGCGGGGGCTTGGGACCATGGTGACCGTAGCACTGCTCACCTGCTGGTCCTGGATCTTTGCGATGGCTCTGCTTGCCAGCCGGTCCTGGATTCTGGAGGCAGTGCTGTTTCCTGGCTGTGTCTGGACCCTGGCAGTGGCACCTCTACAGCAGAGGCTGAATGCCACTGGTGGCACCACTGCTCTGCGGTGGGAGCAAGACCCCAGCAGTGGTGCTGCCGCTCCATAGCAAGAGCTGAATTCTGATGGAGACAGCACTGCTCATGATGGGGCAGGACCCTGGCATCAGTGCCTCTCCCTGCCTGTGGCAGGACCCTGCTGGGGACAGCAGCATGGTGGGGGCTGGTTTCCACTGGTGGAGCCACTCCGTGGCAGGTGCAGGACTCCACTCTGTGGTGGGGGCAGGACCTAGGCAGCAGTGCCTCTGCTCCATGGAAGAGGCTGGATTCTGGCAGCAGCACCGCTCCCCTCCAATGGCTGGAGACCAGTGGCAGCACTACTGCTCCGTGGTGGGGGCAAGACCCTGGTGGCAGTGTGTTCCCTGCCCATGGCTGGATGAAGGTGGAAGCACCACTGCTTCCTGCTGGAGGCTGAATCCTGGCTGTGGCTGGGGGGCAGTCCGCAAAAATTTTTTGATGTTAAGAAAAGGCCTCGTCCTTGAAAAGGTTGGGAACCACTGAACTAGAGAATTCTGTGACTTGGAGCTGCTGACAAGAAAGTGATCTTCTCAGAAGCAACCAAAATCTAGAAGAGGAGTCTATAAGTAGTTGGGAAAGCAGTTGTAAGACCTGCTTCTTCTTTGAGTGCGCTCACGTCATTCAGTTTTAGGTGTCTACATGCCACAGTGCATGACTGGCTGGAAACCTTTTGCCCTATCCTGTCAGAGCAGGGTCTGTGGCCAATGTCCCCCCTGCCTGCTCCCATGGCTATACATATGGCCCTGACCCTGATCCTTCTCAGTTCCTTTTTTCGCCTTCAGCGATGGTTACGGAATGCCCCGCTCCTTGCATTAGCGCAAGTATATATCTATTCCGCTCCATTCACGCCATCCATTCACGCTAGAAGACCTGTTCGTGTACATCATCCTGCTGCGACCTGATCCTCACACCGAATCCTTGTAGCTGGACCATGAACACCGCTCCCACCCGCTGCCTGCAGTGCTGGGGTTCAAACCCTGCATGAGTTGCGGCAAGACTTTCCCATAGAACAACCCCCACAAGAAGCATGTAAAATGCCTGGGTGATTCTCACCAGCCAAGCAAATGCTCAATCTGTTGGTCCTTCAAACCGAGGACCTTGAAGGACAGAGAGCAGAGGCACTGTGATCTAGCTACAGAGCAAGCACTGCAGCCTACCCCCAGTACACTGGGGACTTCTGTGGAGCCAATGGCACCACGGCCTTCTTGGCACCGCTCCCCAGATGTGCCCAGGAAACTGTGCACAACATTGACCTCAGCACCAAAGTGCTGGTCCGCTCTGGCTCTCTCTGGCTAATCCCCGGTCAAAGACAAGGTCCAGAGCTCATCCCGGTGCCATCCACGCTGGAGGCCTTTGAAGCCGCGAAGGCTCTTCTGCTGCTGCCCATGCCCCTGGTTTCCAGGCTCCCAAAACTGAAGGGGAAGCCTGTCTTCCTCTTACCAGCATGGGCTGCTCTGGAGCTGGTTGCCCCAGCACCGCATGCATCTCCTCGCCACATGGCACTAGAGTGCGAAGAGGTCTGGGGATCTTCTCCATTCCCAGAGACCTCCGCCTTTCCCCATGCTGACGAGCCGCATTTGAAGCACTCCTGTAAGTGCTCCCGTTCACTAGCTCGGTGCACTAGTGCATCACCGGTGCCATCCAGCCTGACAGCAGTCTTTAACTAGACCTGCCTCCAAGGTGCTGACTACACCTACCTGGCAGCATGGGAGAGGCCATTCCCTGAATCTCAGGAACCGACACCACACTCAGACCTAGGGCGGTATCGGCCTGCCTGTGAGGGGCTGCCGGCATCGGCCTTCCCCAATACTGCCCTCATAGCTGGTCCCTCCTGCCTGGGGTGTCTGAGGAGGAGCCCCCCCCACAGTATCATTGAGCCAAGGGGTAGCAACCGAAGATCACGCTTGCCCTCATTTTTAGACAAGGCCATGAATCCTCGGCCATGGTCCTACAGGGAGGACTCCAGCCCCCACTATGACCTCCTCCTCTGAATGATGGTGCATTTTGACATGGAGGTTGAGCCCCTCAGGGTGGACCCAGATCCCCTCTTCATCCTGGGGTTCACGGCTTCCGCAGCTGCAATCTTGGTGCCAGTTCATGATAGCATGCATGACCTTGCCAGGGTGTGTTGGCAGACCCCTGCTTCTATCCCACTGGTCTCCGAAGTCGTCGGCCAGAAGTACCACGTTCCCCCAGAGAGGTTCCCATTCTTGGTAGACCACCCAGAACCGAGCTCACAGGTGGTAGAAGCCACTGACAGATGGTAGAGGCATGACCGACCAAGCCTCCTCCCTAAGGTCCAGGGAGGTTAGGAGGCTAGGCCTCTTGGGTAGAAAGGTTTATTCAACCTCTGCCTTCCAGCTCCACATTGCCAACCATCAGGTGCTGGTTGGCCGATATACCATTGACCTATGGGAATCCATGTGGCGCGTCTGAGTCCTTCTCCCCCAGGAACACCTGGAGGAGTACAGCTCAGTTTTAGAGGAGGGCATGCTGACCTCCAGTGATGCCTTCATGGTGGCCTGAGACACCTCTGACATGGGTAGCCATGGGCTTGCCTCAGCCGTGGTCATAAGGAGAGGAGTGTGGCTCCAAGAGTTGGGCCTGCCCCAGGACATGCAGCAGGCTATACAAGACATCCCCTTTGAAGGGCAGTCACTCTTTGCATCAACCATTGACGCTGTACTGCACGGCATGAGAGGGACCCTAAAACCCCCCTTAGATCCCTGGGCATGCACACACTTCAGGTGCCCGGAAGAGCTCCCAGCCCTCAGCAGCTTCTCCAGCAGCTGTGACAGCAGGTCTGTCAGGGACCCACCCCCCATGGGGACAATGGAGATTGGGGTGAATGGGGATCTAAGACCCTTTCACCTTCTGGGGCCCCCTGCTAGGGAGTGGAAAACCCTTCTGTATGCTGAAGAGCTCTCCACAAGCCAGATGCCACCCTCCTCAACCCATACCTCTCTTGACAATTAGCCCTCTCCTCCACCCATGGCCCCCATCGAATCAGCTCTTGGCCCACAGGACCAATACCCGGGGACTGGTGACCTCAAACTGCCCCCTCACTGTCATTCTTGGGATCCCTTTTCTCTCTCATAGAGCAGTGCCAACCTGCTAACCTTGTCAGATGTAACACCCTAAGGGGAATAACATCAAAGGGTCGATAATGGATAGAGAACAGTGATTCATATATACAAACACGTGTGCACATATATACACATCTAAATTCTAAGACCCTAGGAGAGAGATCCCAGAAGAGAAAGGGATGAAGGAGGAGGCCTGCTACTACCTCCTCCCCCTTAACCCACAGACTGCATGCCCGGTGATCCCTCCCGGATAAGAAACCAGCCAGGGCACATGAGGGAAAGGGGAACAGGCCCCCAGTAACTCCCCCTTTAAACCCAAAGCACCTTAGAGCCTGTGTTTGGGTTAGCAGCATCACCCCACAACATTGATCCCGAGCAAGCATGCGCCCATCAGATGGCCTTCCTATACCAGGGTGGATAAGAGAGCAACTACGTTTACCCCTCTCACTCAGTGAAGGGACCAAGGAGAGGACTTCAGCTTCTCTCTACCTTCAACCTTAAGGGGAAGGACCACAGGGCAGTTGTGACAGCATACGCAGAGCTGTATGTCGATGCAGCCTGCCTCATGGTCATCTCGTCTTTATGGCCTCACGAACCTCTTGAAGGTCTTATGGAGCCCCACTGAGATCTACAAAGGGAGAGTGACTCTCTCCCCTCCCTTTCCCTGGGATGACCATTCTTCCCCCATAAGCAATACAGTCAGCTAATGGCTGGCTGATCTGTAGGTCAAACCCCCCTAGTAGCCCCTGGCCCATGGGTCGTGTTGATTCCTGCCGATACGACAATTGGGCAGGAGGGGGTTTTTCCCCTTCTCTTCTTGACAGCTCAGCTGGCCACTGTCTTACTCTTCTCTATCCGTTCCTGATCGGGGCCTGTGGCTTCCCAATGGGAGGTATGAGAACTCCGGCCCCATAAGTGAAGGGTCCCCTTAAATTCCTCAGTGCCACAAGCAGCTCTGGCTGATGCCTAGACTAGGAGCTGGTCTACCATTTCTCCAGGGGATTCCCAAACCTAACAGCACAACCTGCCTCTGCGTGGTAGGAAGCTTGTTATCACAGGGAGGGGGCTTCTTCCCCACCCCTTTTTTTTATGCAGGGTGGCAGAATCTGCTCAAGTTCTGGCCGATTGTGTCAAGTTATGTCCCATACAGTCTGCCCTTGGAGCATCCACCCCTCTCCTTTTCCTGGTGGGGTCACCGTCAGCCTTCGGAAAGTGGTCTGAACTCTCTCTACCAACCCAGACAAGCCTAGCCTAGTGTCGGTAATGTGACCTGTAACAGATTGCCCTCAATGCTACTTGCTTCGTTCCCCCAGTGGAGTAACTCACAGATCTCCACTGGCGAGCTCCACAGTGTGCTCCACTAGTAGGACAGAGATGGGATAATCCCAGATTGGAAAAGATGCAGGGAGACCTTTGAGACATAGTTGCCCCCTTATTAGGATGTAAGGCACTGTTTACCTTGTGAGATTGGTGCCAAAAACATCAAGGCTGCTGCCTGGGAGGCAGAGAACGTTTTATGAAGCCTGCCATAGGGGATCCTTTTATTACCCTATCTGACATATACCCATCCCTCCTTGCAGCCCTAGGAGATGGAGTAAAGCGGGGTCTCTTTCAATTGCCCTTCTGCCTTTCCTCCAGTCTTCCCTCTCACCCCAGCCTCCTAGTCTAACCCCTTCCTTCTTTCCATAAGGGGCTTGAGCAGTTCTTTTCCAGAACTCAGAATGGGAGTTGTCTCAAAGGGACCTTCATCCCCTGTCGCAAGGGTTAGTAGGATGGGCTATTCTGCCTGGTATGGCCTACATGGAGCACGCCTCCTCCCCCTGCAATAGCAGTTTGGGCTCCTTTGGATGTCTGAAGGCTCCTCCGGTCAGGTCTTCCTGAGGCAGATGGGTCTCATCCCAGAGACTTACCCCTTCAAATACCTATAGGTTAGGGGAATGGGCACCTTTGTGTGGAGCCACCTTTCTGTTCTTTGTGGGCATCTTACCCACATCCTTCCCTGCTGGAGCAGTATGCCCATCTCTCGGGTATGTCCTACAAGAGTCCCGGGTACTGAAAATCTAGCCAGTATATCACATGCTAGAGGTTATTAAACCCAGACTAATTGCAGTGGAGAAACCACATCCCCCACTTTTTGGGATACTGCCACCATTTGCCACAACTGCACGTTAGTGGAACATCGTAGGTGGCAATGATTCCTTTGCTGGTCCATTTAATGTTTGATAGTGCAGACCACTATGACAGATCAGGGTCGCCCTTTTAAAATTAAATAGCAGATAACCTCTTTGTCATCCCTTGTGCAGGTCTTCTTCCATGAAAGATCTGCAGCTCAATAGCATGATCGTCAGTGTAGACCTGATGACTCCCTGCTCTGTTTCCCAGCCATGACTCTGGGGATGCCACTTTGAGCATAGCAGTGTTCATGGCAGGGAAAATTAAAACTCTGCCCACCATCCAAGTTATGGCTAGTAGTCACCTAGAACTGAATGATGCAAGCAGCGCTTGAAGAAAAACAGTGGGTTACCTGTGTAACGTCCTTCTTTGAGATGAGCTGCTCGTATACATTCAGGTTCTTTCCTCCATCACTGCTACTCAGATTTAGCGAAAAGAAGAGACTGAGGAGGATCAGGGTCAGGGCCAGATATATATAGCCATGGGAGTGGCCAGAGGGGGCGTTGGCCACTGACCCTGCTCTGATAGGCTAGGGCAAAAAGTTTCCAGCCAGTCGTGTGCTGTGGCACGTAGACATCTAGAACTGAATGTATGCAAGCAGCCCATCTCAAAGAAGGACGGTTATACAGGTGACCCAACATTTCCCAGATTTTTGAACCATAAAGCCCAGTCACAATGAGAGAGATCAAGGCAGCAACAGAAGTAGCCAGATTTTAAATCATTAGGAAAGAAGCATATAGATAGGATGCCAAAATGTGTCATGTCCGTGCTAGTAAGTAAATGTGGATAGAATATTTCTGTGCTGAAGAACCTGTGGATTGATTGTAAGAGCAAGATGCATGAGGAGCTTGCAGACTACCAAATGGCCTGTTGTTATCCAAAACTATCTTCAAAATTTTCTGTGGGAGGAGAAAAACCCTACATTTTCCAGTTAGCTCTAACTTTGCCTTCAAAGTTGGAAGAACAAAGAAATTCCCACCTGAAATGTAATTAGCCTCCCCACACAGGAAGCTCCTGATAGTCTCAATTTCCAACTACCCCTAATCACCCATGTAGATCCCAAGACTTCCCAACCCACTGCTGGCCAGCTCCTGACCCTGACTCCCTGACCCCCTTCCCTGATTATTCTAGTTTTTGGGGCCCTGGAACGCTGGTCCTTCAAATCTGTGGGCCTCAGAACAGCATTCCGAGGCTTTCTGCCCTACTTTAACTTCTGATTACAATGGAATGTTACAGAGCTCTGCAGGGGCTAGAAATGCCTTAAGCACAATGTCACCAATTGAAAGGTGCTCCCATGAAGTTCGGTTAATATAAAGACGTTAGATTTTTGTGCTTTTAACACATGTAGAAGTATACCATAGGTATAATTTATATTAAAGAAAGTTTTCAAAACAGTTACTAATTATCATTATTTCAGTATTTCTATTCGGGCGTACATCAGATAAGGAGAGCTACTCTTTTTGTAGGCCTACTCTGTGGCAGGATTTTGGCAAGAGCTGAAGGGAAATATGCAAATTACTTAAAATACTTTGCATATCTCTCTTTGACTGCCTAACACCTACTTACTGCAGTGTCTTCAGTGCAATAAGTCAATGGGAAATGTCCTCTCTTTAACTCATTACTACTCCCGTTGCTGGGGTGGTCTTCAGTGATCAACTTTCTGATTGCCTAGCAGGTTATCACAGATCCTATTAGTTGATTGGGAAGATTGATCTGACAGTGGCGAATTTGCCACCATCAGTGAAGACAGGGGCGTTGCTGGATATGAAAAAGATCCGGGGCACAGGCCCATGCCCCACCCTAAAATCCCCCATGTTTGAAACATGCTGTGCTGGATGCATTTATATACCTGAAACAATTTAATAGTAATAGAGTTAATTTAAATAGCATAAACAATCTGCTGCACATGACTACCTGCTGGGTACTTCCTGGTGGTGGTACTGTGGAATTAGTCTCAACTGGTCCCTGCCACATGCTCAGTGCTCCAACTGTTCCATGCTGAACTCTGGTCCTGAGTCCACTTTTAGGACATTAGCCCTATGGCTAAGTCCTCTAAGTCCACCCTCTCCAGAGTGAGGTTCCATCCGAGGGTTGCAGACACGAATTAAAGTCAACTAAAATTAAAGATGAGTCAATTAGGCAATAATTAAAGTCAACTTGAAGGTTGCAGGCACTAATTGAAGTCAATGACTAGTGAGCTTGCCCACATTTGGCTGTCTAGGGGAGGGGCAAAGGCCCATCCTCGTCCCTGGGCCCCAATTTCCCTCAATTGTGGCACTGTCTACCACCTCCCACCAGTCTGTGTCTCAGTCTGCTTCCCCCACAGCTTCCAGTCACACACAGACCCTTAATACTGTGGAATCTAGGTGCTGTTCCTGACTCAAAAAGCCACTGGCCACACAGTCAATAAACTACACCTTTCTGTACAGGAATGAATTCTTTAGTTTTCTGACACTGGTCAGAAATACACCTGAAACTGGCACTTTTTTTCTACTGGCACTTTTAAAGACTCATGACCGCCTCCCCTCATTTTCTAATTTCCTTGGAAGTGGGAATTCAACCACAAGAAGCTCTGCAATAAATACATTTGTTACTCTTTAAAGGTGCCACAAGACTCCTTACTTGTTTTGTTGAGCTACACTACACTAATGGCTAGCCCTCAAGAGCTTGTTAACAAGAGAAAGGCTAACTTTGTGTTTTACTGTCTGGTGTTCTTAAGCTGTGTATAAGACAGCGAAAGAGAAGAGCAGAATTAAATAGTCCTTCCAGTCTGAAGAGTGGCAATAAATAAATGATACTCAGTAATCAAACCAGTCTGATCTTACTGTTTGTACCCCTACTTGCCCCACAAAGCCAAATCCAGTTGCACAGGATGTTGGATTCTTTTCTTCTGAGCACCATTGATAGAAATATGTAAAGGAACTGTTTAATTGTTTAAAGCCCTCCTATTTCCCTCCCCACACTTAAGCCAACTCCTAATACCCCCTTTCCCCCACCTTTGTCTATGGGATTTGTTGTGGCATGTTGCCTCAGGGGTCTTGTGAGATCATTGGTCACCAGCCACTTGCAGACTTGATTGTATTTTGTTGTTTTCTGTCTGGGGTGGCTCCTTCTGTTTGCTTTCATTGGAGATGTCTGCATTGTTCGGCTATTTAGATGGTAATTCACAAACACACCTTGTTCACACATTTAAAAGAAAATATACAGCATAAGCCTAAACCAGATTTCATCAAGTATACAAAATGCAGTACAATGTTTAAGCAGGAGTTCCAAACTACCACTATGGAGTCTTGTTGGACATTGGTTATAATGTCTATTATATGTTATTACAAAATTATTTAACTTATGACACTGAAAGACATACACACAACATTAGCTAACATATACTTTAAAGGTAAATGTAATTCTTTGTCTGTCCCCCTACTTTATGTCTGTGCCCCACACAATTACTGAGAAATCAATCCAGGAAGAAGAGAGCCTTCACCCTCACACAGTGGTTAAAAAATAATTTGGTGGGCCCTGGAACCCTCTGTAAAGGAAATTGCAAGATGGAGTCATTTTGATTTGGAAGCTCTGTGTGAGAGGCTCTGTGTTTGCTAAGACAACAATAATTACAGAATGTATATCAAGTCATAGATAGTCAGAAAAGCTAGTGGCTTAGATTGATAAGAAGGTAGACTGTTTCTATAGATAATAAGGGTGATCCTCAAATTTAGATTATAAGACAGTCCCTCCTGTCTGGACCCTGATGGGAAGCTATCAACCTAGTCTGGTAAACAGGTTGACAGGGGCCAGGTAGCCGAGGGGCCACAGGAGTCTGGCCACTCTCATTGGTCAAGGACAGTAACTGTTAACCAAATAAGCTGTAAACAACAACAGAGGCGGGCTAAGTATATGCTGCCTATTAAGTATAATCTAATTGTGTAACCTGCATATTAAGAGTAGTAACACCATGTATGGATTTTAGGCATGATGTAACTTGTTGTCTTATGCATGAGCTTGTTGCATTATGTATACCGTATTTTGCATGTTAGAAGGTATGTATGACCTGTAACCCCTATGCTGGGTGTTCTTGCTCTGAGAGGCTAGCTTCTTTTTGCTTCTCTCAGATGCAGTTCCTTTTATTACTCAGCTGAATAATAAACTCTGAACCACACCTCATTCTCTGCTGAGTCTCAGCTGGGAATGGGCCTTCACCTTTGGGGAGGATTTGTGGTTTCTCTTTCCAGATTGAGAACCCAGACCAGTTTTCTCCTACACCTCCAAATAGGAGGGCTTCTTCCTGTATTGCCCAGACCCCCATCCAAGAAGCCATTTGCAACCACTTCTCAGCTTCCCCCCCCCCCAAGCTCCTTATTCCACCCATAACCCCCACGCCATGCAGGTGTGGGGGAAAACTGGTCTGGGTCCTCAACATGGAAAGAGAAACCATGAATCCTCCCCAAAAATGAAGGCCCGTTCTCAGATGAGACTGGAATAAGCAGAGAACAAGATGTGGTTTAGAGTTTATTATTCAGCTGAATAATAAAAGGAACTGCACCACAGGGAAGCAAAGAGAAGCTAGCCTCTCAGAGCAAGACCCCCAGTGTAGGGGTTACAGGTCATACATACCTTCTAACATGCAAAATACGATATACTTAATGCAGCAAGCTTATGCATAGTATAACAAGTTACATCATGCCTAAAATCCATACATGGTGTTACTACTCTTAATATGCAGGTTACACAATTAGATTATATTTAATAGGCAGCATATACTTAGCCTGCCTCTGTTGTTGTTTACAGCTTATTTGGGTAACAGCTACTGTCCTTGACCAATGAGAGTGGCCAGACTCCTGTGACCCCTTGGCTACCTGGCCCCCATCAACCTGTTTACCAGACTAGGTTGATAGCTTCCCATCAGGGTCCAGACAGGAGGGACTGTCTTATAACCTAAATTTGTGGATTACCTTTATCTAAGTCAGTAGCTCCCCTGACTTGATATACATTCTGTAATTAATGTTGTCTTAGCAAATAGAGACTCTCACAGAGAACTTCCAAACAGAAATTACTCCATCTTGCAATTTCCTTTACACAAGCCTGAGCAGTATGCCCCCCCCCCCCATATCACCCAAGTCTAAGCTAGGCCCTTCCTTTAAAAAAAAAAAAATCATATTTTTCTAGTTGTATCTTAAATTTTTGGCTAAACTGCAGTTGTATCTATGATCTATTTACCCAATGAAAGTTACAGGGTATCACCTCGTGTCACCAGAGGCTGAATTTTGAACGACACATGACTATTCAAGTTAGATGACTGTATAACTCAAGCCTGATTTTGGCTGGTTGGTGCTGTATGAAAAAGAAAGGATTGGTATTGTCGTATCTGGGGAGAAGTTACTAAATGAAAGTTATCTGAACAAATTTGGTACAAAGCATTGTCACTGTTTTGAAGAACAACTGTGCTGTGATGCTTCTCTAGGCAGGGACTATGGATTTAATGACAAAAATGGATTATTCAGGAAAAAATTAGACATTTGCTCCTGGATTTAGCCCCAGTCTGCCAGTCCTGGCAGCTTCTAAAACCAATCTGTGTAAATGTCTGGATGGGGGCAAGACAGGTTAATGATGGAAGTTTAACCCTTATGATTTGGGCTACTGGTACATATGCAAAAACATATCCTGTACTTCTAATATGTTTTATGTTTATAAAATACAAAGTTGTTATACTTGCTTAGGTGTGTGTGTGACAAAGAGATATGACAAAGAAATGGCAAGTCCCTCCTAAGAGCAATCTAACTTAGACTTAGGACAAAATAAACCTAGAGTTAAGGGCTAGGAAGAACATATAGAATTTCTTTGGTTATCTTTATTATTGTACAGCACAACTAACTAAACATCTGTATTGTTATATTTCCAAACATCTTGGCTATAAAATACTTATAGCTATACCTTAGGTTTCAATAGAAGTGTGAACAAGTTTGTAACCCCAAATCAATCCCTGCCACACCAGGCCCAGGCCCTGCCCCGACCTCCCTCAATTGCTGCCACATTGCCAGCCCCCCTCAGCTAGCCCAGGCCCTGCCCTGGTCCCCCAATTGCCACCAGCCCCCTGGCCTCAGCCCCTGCTCCCCCACCTCTAGCCCAGGCTCTGCCCTGGTCCCCCAATTGCCACCAGCCCCCCTCCTCAGCCCCTGCTCCTTGCTGTTACCCCAGGCCCCCCCAATTGCCACCAGCCCCCTGGCCTCAGCCCCTGCTCCCCTGCTCCTAGCCCAGGCCCTGCCCTGGTCCCCCAATTGCCACCAGCCCCCTGGCCTC
>ML682061.1:5589488-5669563 GCA_007922195.1 Podocnemis expansa | reverse complement strand
AGCCCAGGCCCTGCTGCCGCCCCCCCCCCCCCCCATTCCCAGCGCAACAGCCCTGGGGCTTACCTGGTGTCCTGAGCCGGCTGCTTCCATGAAGAAACAAACTTTCTCCCAGCCATGTGGGAGCTCAGCTCCACCCCCGCCTCCTCCCAATGAGCTGTGGGCTGGGCTGGAGCTTCCCTCCTCCCTCCCTGGCAGTACATGCTTCCACAGCATGTACTGCCCTGCCTGCCGGTGCCTGGGAAAATTTAAGGGGAACATTGGGGTGCTGGCGCTGGGCAAAATACATCGGGGGCACCAGCCCCAAGATTCGGGGCACGTGCCCTGTGTGCCCAGCGCTAGTGACGCCACTGAGTGAAGATGAGCCCCTTATTGTCCCCTCCAGCAGAAATGTTGCTGCCCTCGGGAAGGACCTGCATCGGGCTCCTGCCACTGTCAGTCTGGCCCCAGATCCCCGCCGGGAGAGGTGGGCGCTGCTGCGGACATCCCAGCTTCAATCCTTGGCTGGGAGAGTCAGGTGCTGCTGTCGGTGTCCTGCCCTTGATCCTCCACTGGGAGAACTGGATGCTGCCGAAGATGTCCCGGCCTCAATTCCCGGCCGGGACCGGGACTGGGAGAGGCAGCACTGTGGCAGACGCCCCAGCCCTGGATCCCCAGTCAGGGCTGTGGCTGGGAGAGGCAGGGGCTGAACTGGACACTTGGGGCACTGGTGCTGAGACGCAGGGCACACGCCCCATTTGCCAGGCGGCAGTGGCCCCCCTGCCCTACAGTAGCCTACTTACAGGGCCAGCCTTACAGATGCACAATGTGTGCCACCATCGAGGGCACCATGGCTGATGGGGCACCATGTCAAGAGGTGATGACTTGGTAGGAGGAGGAGGGGCAGCTGGGGTGGGAAGCCACAGAAGTGAGGTTGGAGAGAGAGAAGGATGAGGGGTTGAGAAGGCAGTGGCAGTTTGTTCACCTAGGGTGCCATTGGCAGTGCACTTTGTGTGTGTGCAGGGTATCTAATTGTGTGCTGGAGTGGCTGTAGGTAACTTGCTAATCTCCTGCAAAGCCCATGTTTACCCACCACCTCAAACCTGTTTCCCAACTCAGTTGGGTCAATAGCCCTCTACCACAAGCACCTATCTAGCAGCGCCAGTGGTCCTCCTTCCACCCTCCTCCACAGATGTTTCAAAAATAGTTCTGTGACCCAAATCCCACAATTTGTTGCATCCTGACAGGACTGTGGGATATGGTGCATGGAGAGATGGATATCTAAGAGCTGTTCTTAAGGTTGTAGAAGAAATATGATTTGAGAACCACTGGTCAAAGGAATAGGAAAAGACTGAAGGGTGAATCATGTCTCAGATGGTGATAGTCCACTTCTTGAGCTCTGTAAAAGGTAATTTAGCTCTGATAATTCACCAGTTTCTTTAGCACATACCCTTATGTATTTACTTCTGATGAGTGTTAGGGAGCATATATATTTATATAGTAAACATAAGTACATTATATTTCACAAATTAGGGTACTGCATTGTAAGGTTTGTGTCTTCTGTATATTGTGTACTCTAGAGCACTTTGAGACAGGCTGCTAAATCTATAACCACAGAGGTTTCTCTGTGGGTGGGTGTGGGATGAGGGTTTACATTCCAGCTAATGAATCTGCTTGGTTTCAGAATGATCACTGGCATCCATCTGATTTTATAGGGCATCCTGGAACTGATTATACTGGCCTTGCGGCTCCACTGTAACATCTAAAAATTAGAATCCAACTGGGTGGGTGATAATTTTTCCCCATTTTCTTACCCCTGCCCCCTAGTTATTTGCTTGAACTGGGGCTGCAGCCAATCTCATAGCACAGGGTTCCCACAGCTATTCATTTTTATATTGTGGTTTATTTGTCACACTTTCTATAAGGTTGTGAATGGTTTAGCAAATGTCTTAGATAAGTTGAAACCAATTGTGATGGTCTCTAAAGCAAATACCTTTAACCCCTTTACAACTAGCCCTGTATTTGAGCATGTGATAGAGACAAAATTTATTATATATAGGGGGAGAGAGCACCCACTGCCTGAGAGTGCCCCCCCATCCATCTTCATAAAAATTCCGATTAACTTTTTTCTCTTTGTTTTCTGGTCAGTGCCAGATTCTCAAAAGCTGCCCAGGCACAGATTTGAGAATCCAGCAAATGTTCAATTAGCTCTGTCTGCTAAGGTGACTCATCTTCATGCCTTTACCTGGGTGATCAGTTCCCAGTTCTCTGCAGGTTTGATTACTTCTACCATGATAACAGCCATGAATGAAGCGCCATTTTTAGTGTTAGCAGGTGGAGTGAACACAGAATGACAGCAGTGGGGAGGGAGGTACCTGACATGGAAAAGAGAATTGATGCTCGCAGCTGACAGGTGAGATGACTTGAATGTAGCCTGAAAGAAGGGAAGAGACTGGGGACTGAATTTGAAATTTTAAGTATAAAGGGGGACACACAATTTGTAGTTACTTAAATATAGAGGTGGAGGAGAACTACAGAAGCAACTGGGCTCCTTTTGCAGCTGAGAACAGGAAAGATGTTGGGGGCCATAAGTGAGGAAAGCAGAAAGGAAAGCTGGTAATGGATTGGAGAAATGCAGCATGTCAGGGATGGAAAACATTGAAGTCATGGAGGGAGAAATGTAAAATAAAATGTGAAAAATTACAGTAAAGTACTTAGTGCTGAAAGGGAAATAGAAAGCTGAGGTGAAAGGGGAAATCAAGGTAAACAAAATTAGGGGGAAAAGAGAGGGTAGAAAAGAAAGAAAGAGAATAAAAAGCCTGGGATTAGGTAGAAATGAAGTAAACTGATTAGATCAGGAGTGGCCAAACTTGTGGAACTCAAGAGCCACACAAGTTGATTATTAAACCTTCAAGAGCCACACTGAGGCACATAGCCGTATACTTTAACCTACTAAACTGATTTGTTGACGTTCTTCCACGAGCCACACTTTTTCATTCAAGAGCTGCATGCGGCTCCGGAGCCACAGTTTGGCCATACCTGGGTTAGATGTTTACTATTTTAGAAAAAATATGGAATTTTTTTTCCTCTTTGGACTGAGCAAGTAGTCACTATTTTGGGTGTTACAGAGTTGTTTGCTTTAGGAGATAGTGATGAGATTCAGATTTTTTTTAATGCAGTCCTGTGTATTTACAATGGATGTACACAAACTCTTATTTCCCTGGGCAGAGTAAAAACAAACGGCTCACAATTTCTAAATTTCACTCTCCAGCAATTTTTTGTGTCCAAGAAGCTCTGAGAAGGGAGCTCCCTGTTTGCTTAGGTCTTGCCATGTTGTCTCTTGCCTTGGGTGTAGCTTCTGTTATTTTCCACTATTTTACTATGTGAGGGACATTTAATTGTTCCTTCCATTTAGTGTGAAAGAAGGACGTTTAGAAGGGACCCATAATTTGAACTAGGTCTGTAACTGTCTGTAGATCAAACACCTGCTTGATGGGAGCCATGTATACCTTCCTGCATACCACTGTGTATAAAGGGAAAGTAATGGAATGGGGAAAAAACCAACACTTTGTTTTAAAAAAATTATGATTTAGATTTTCTCCTAATGATCTACATGTGGAGGTCCTTTTTGTGCGTGGCTTCTCCACTGCCCACGCACAAATGAGCAGTACTACCTCCAAGGCATAACATCCATTTCCTGATACACTGCAAACTTCATGGGTTTGACAGGTTGGATGGTTTGTGCTTAATTCCCCCCCCCCCCCAATCCCTTAACATGTAAGAAGATAGCATAAATTACCAGAGACAGTTTGTTATAACTTGCACTGTTTCCATTCAGCTGTTTGAGAAAATCCATAATGAGTTGGGCTCTAGGAGCAGCTGAGGTCTGGGGAGCAATTGGCAGCTTGCCACTTGGCTTCTTGTTATGGGAAAGAAAGCAAAGTCTAACTTCACTTCATAAATGGAATTCAGGCTTCCCTAGTTTTGTAAAGTAATTCTCACACGAAGAAGAAGGGGAACTTTTACTTAATCATTTTTTATTATAACACATGAAGCAGTATCATTTTATACACAGCGAAAAAGGGTCAACATATGTTGGCATTGGCTATGTCTACATTAGGATGTTAGTTTGAACTTGTTAGTTTGAATTAATAAGTTCAAAGTTAGTTTGAACTAACCTCAAACTTGTTAGTTTGAATTAACAATGTGGACTAGTTTGAACTAGTCCACTTTTTTAGTTCAAACTAACTGCCCTTAGTTCAAACTTATTAAGTTTGAACTAAGCATTAGCCCTGGTCTCCACGGTGCTTAGTTCGAACAATCGCTCAAATTAAGTGCTTAGTTTGAACTAACTGGTGGGAATTACTAGTTCAAACTAAGCATTCATTAGTTCGAACGAAGGAATTCCTTTGTTTGAAGTAGACAGGCAAAAAGTTAGTTCAAACTAAGCCTCCTTAATTCAAACTAACTTGCCAGTGTAGACATATCCATTGCTTCCATACTGTGTTACATGCTGGCTGGTTACTGTCCTTCTGGACTCCTCATACAACTTCCAAAATGTGAGGGCAGGATTGCTGCTTATAAATATGTGTAGGACTCTTTCTGAATACCATAGAAAGATCTGAAGTTTCAAGTCTGCTGGACTAGATCTAATGAGTAAGACTAGATCTAATGAGTAATGACAACAATCTATTTTGGTGATGCAGGAAGCCTGGTTTGATTATGCACATTGTGGCTTCAAGGTATGAGCTTCGACATTCAAAATTATTACGTAGATGTCTCCACACCATTCTTTTTATGCGACAAATGTGAGGAGCTGTCCCAGATTGAGGTGTAAAATGGGTGAGGAGATTTTGGAAGAAACTGATCAGATGAACAGTAGTAGTAAGTCAACAGGAGCTGATGGTATTTACCTAAGAATTCTGAAAGAACTCAAATATGAAATTGCAGATTTACTAATTGTGACATGTAATTTATTATTTAAATCAATTTCTATACCAGATGAATGAAAGATAGATAATGTAGTGTAGGTTTTTTAAAAAGACTCCAAAAATGATCCTGGTAATTACAGACTGTTAAGCCTGCCATTTAATACCAGGCAAATTAGTTGCGACTTTAGTAAAACAAAATTATGCCCCACAGAGATAAACATGACATGTTGAATCAGAGTCAACATGGCTTATATAAAGGGAAACGTTCCTTCACCACTCAATTAGAATTCTCTGATGGTGTCAACAAGCATACAGAAAAGAGTAATTTAGTGGATATAGCATATCTGAACTCTCAAAAATCCTTTGACAAGTTCCTCCCCAAAGACTCTTAAGCAGCTAAGGCATCGTGGGTTAAAAAAGAAGGTCCTCTTATGGAATAAAGACAGAAAACAAAAGATAAAATAAATTATTAGCTTCCACTGTGGAGAGATGTAAAGAGCAGGCTTCCATGAGAATCTGTACTTGGACCTGTGGTATTCAGCATATTCATAAATAATCTGGAAAAAGAGGTGAACACTGAGGTGGAAAATTTACAGATGATACAAAATTACTCAAGATATTTAAGTCCGAAGTCTTAAGACTGCAGAGAGTTAGAAAGGGATCTCACTGAACTGAGTGACTGGCAACAGAATGACAGATGAAATTCAGTGCTGTTAAATGCAAAGTAATGCACATGGTAAAAATCATACCAACTGTATACAATATGATGGGTCTAAAGTAGCCACTCAAGAAGGATCTCTTGTAGTCTGTGTGGATAATTTTTTTAAAACATCTAGTGGCAGTCAAAGTAAAACTTAACAATCTGAAAAACCATTAGGAAAGGGAAAGATGATAAAACATATAGCATCATACTGCCACTTTATAAATCCATGGTATGCTCATATCTTGAATTCATTGAGTTCTGGTCATCCTATCTCTAAAATAAAAAAAAGATAATTGGGAAAAGTGCAGAGAAGGGTGAAGAAGAGGAGTAGGGTATGAAATAGTTTCCATATGAAGAGAGATTTAAAAACATTGTTCAGCCTTAGAAGAAAGATGGCTATTGAGGGAATGTGATGGAGGTCTATAAAATCATGAATGGTATAGAGAAAGTGAATAGAGATGTGTTATTTACCCCTTCTCCTACCACAGAGGTCACCCAATGAAATTAATGGGCAGCAGGTTCAAAACAAAGAAGAGGACATGCTTCACACACAGTGTCAATCCGTGAAGTTAGCTGTCAGGTGATGTGGTTAAGGACAGAAGTATAACTGGGTTAAAAAAAGAATTAAATAAATTCATGGATAATATGTCAATCAATGGCTATTAACCAGTCCTCACAAGCATGCAACTACCACGAGCTGGAATTGGATGACAAGGAATGATAATTGTCCAAATCTGTTAATTCCCTCCCCCTCTAAAGCATCTGGCACTGGTCACTGTTAGTACTGGGCTAGATGGACCATTGGTCTGACTCAGTATGGGCATTCTTATTTAGAAATCAAGTTTTAAAACTCTCGCCATGTAAAGTTAATTTTTTTAATTTACTTTTTGATGGTTCACTTAATTGTGGGTTTAACTTGTTAAATTTGAAATATCTAATTTTCAGAATTTTAAAAGGTGTAAAAGAGCTCTTTACTTCTAGGCTGGATCATGTCTGTAGTTCAGCAGTAGGAAGGCAGGAGTTGGGATGTCTCATTCAGTTTTACTCTCCCAAGTCCTCTCCAACCCCATCACCTGCTGCAAGTGGAAAAGTAAGGGAGTCAAAATTCATCTTGTGCTTACAGCTAGGTGGTACTCAGAGCTGAGTCTAAAGGCTCCATCTAGTCCTAAAGCATTTTTTTGCAGCCATTAATAATAAGTGATTGAAATATCTTTCATATTACACTAGAGTATTGCTTAATTATTTTTCTTAAATCCCTTGACTGGAGGAATACTGTGTAACTGCCAAGTTAGTACTGGTGTATTTTTAGTGATGCAGCTATACTGTTTCAGTTCAGTATACAGTTCTGATTTCTAGAGATTTGTCATTTAGCCTTGAAAATTTGCTCTGGGCTACATTTGAAATACAAAGTGTTAAGCCAGGAGCAACTCTTTCCAAATCCAGTTTGTCATTTGATATAGCAAGCTACAGGAATTAATAGTTAGAAGCTTAATTATTCTGTTTGCCTTCTAAAACAAAACCTGGTGAGATGTCTTTTGCTGGCTGTTTGTCCAAAATGCATATAGGTGTATGGTTGGATATTTGCAAACCTTAATATACTGGATGTTTCAATTCAGCATTAAAAATGTGACTGCAGTGCATATAATCATTGTATTTAACTCGCTTTGTATCATGGAATTTTAGAACACAAATATATTTAATGAATCTATAATTAGAAAAAGAATATCATGAGTATGTATTGATATTATGTAAATCAGTGAATTGTGCTTAAAAATCTGCAGTCTGAAACTACTATAAGTGTATATTCAGAGACATTGAACAATAAGGGTCAATTATATTGTCTCAGACTTACCTACTGAAAAAATATTGTTCTGGCCATAATTTTTTTTACTGACTTCCTAAATATATAGTTAGAAATTTTGAAATATTTAAGGGACTTATTTTCATTTACACCTTTAAAATCTATTGCTAACTCCCCTAATATTTATATTAAACTACAACAATTAATTGATTAGCATTAAACCACTTTAAAGTTTAGAAGCTATAAATCTCAGATTTGTTCTCAAGGAATACAAGAGAATAACTTGCTCAACCTTGTAGTTAGGTATTATAATAAATAATACAGTGTGCTACATAAATATGCTGTTCTGAGACCTCTGTATGCCTAGAGATAGTAGAGTGAGTTAATTAGGTAGTTTCAGCCTTAATTTTTTGCTTTTATGTATTTATTTTGGATCTTAAACTTACTTTAACATTTTAAATTATTTTATAGTTGTATTAGCCTGTCTACATTTGTCTTATTTAAATAGTTCAGTGATTTGGTTGATAAAAGGGTAGAATGTGATTTTAAGCTTCTAGTGATCAAAATAGAACAGCATGTTTTTTATTTTAAAACAATCAGTTTGACTTTATGAAGGTTAGCTAGCACTTACTTGTTTAATAATTAATAAGTCTTTCTTGCCAATAAGGATTAGATTACTGCTGACTTGCTTTAACTGGTGATTGTTCTAGTAATATTATGGTAGTTTCATTGTGATATGTAAAGGTACATCTATGAATAATTTCATATTTTGCTAATCTGTAGGATATAACCTCATGGCAATACTAGAAGGAGAGCATCTTTCAAAAGTTTCTAAATGCCACTAATATAGGGAATGGTCAATTCCATTGTCTTCATTTGTCATTCTTATTTGCTGCTTGCTGTGTAAGCCTGCATTGTGCCTGGCAACTGTTACCTAGTGACAATTTCAGCTGCTTTAGCCATTGGCTGTGCTGTTGATTGGGGCAGAAGGACCGAGTCACCTTTCTGATGGTGAGTTCTTTTGCATCAGCTAAGGATAAAGAGGAGGAGCAGACTCAGGTGCAAGCAATAATTTCAAGGGAGAATGTGAGAAATAGCGACTGCATCCTTGTAATGGCTTCACCATAAATAGGACTTCTATATCAAGCAGTTCACCATAGCAGCTGATAAAAATGAATGTAGGTGAGAAGCACTGGATTATTGCTGTAGCAAGAGAATTTTTAAAAAGTAGCAATTCTGTAACATTAAATTACTTATAGATAGAGGCAATGAACAACTGGCAAGTGCTTTGGGAATGTTATAAAATCAAAAAGAACCTTCTGTACAGCATGCTGGTTCACATCGGAAATTTAACTTCAAAAGAATGCTTTCTACCAAACTACGGCATCAGAAGTGGAGAAAATGCTTCTTTTCTGGTGAATGAAATTCCTTCAGAAGGAACAGCAAAGACTATCAGAAGCATCAGCGAGATTTCAGTACTTTTAAAGGGACTTTAAGCAAATGCTAATATAATAGCTGAATGACCTTGAAAATCTTTTTTTTTGGATTGATTCGCTCTTGTCTGCATGTTCCTAATCTCAGGAATTCTAGGATTAAAGAGATTTTTAGTATTCCTGGGGCTTTTAAAAAAAATGAGACTGTGTGCACTTAGTAACCTAGTTGGTGGTCCTTGCACTAATGAAGCATTTACTTGAAAATGAATACAGAAGAGGCTTTCTTTTAATGTATGGCTGCTCCTTAACTGCAAATACAATTAACAGGTATTGTTTAGCTACTAGAAGATCTGTTTTTGAAGCAGTGATTTATCATGCTAATTGTCTAATGAAAACAATCTGTGGCAGCTTAAAAGATGAAGCTGAGTGACGGAATAATGGAGTAAACAATGGCAGCTTTTCTAGTCAAATCAGCATTTCATTAGCTTCACAGCAGAATGCAGATGGAAGTTTCTGTTCTTATTTTATGGAGCTTGTGAAAGGATTCAGGTGTTCCTACAGAGGTGGGAAATATCATGGATATACCGATGAACATCACTGTACTGATTCACTGTATCAGATATGGCATTATTTCTGAAGAAAATTATTTTCAATGATCATTGCTGTAATTTAATACATGAAGGTTTATTTTGTCTGAGAAGACCTTGGATTGTGCTGCTGACATTGATAACTATTTAAGAAGAGTTTTGAATACTAACTTAAAGCTCCAAAATTTATTCTTACATTTTTCTGATTTTTTTTTTTTTTAATGTGATTACACATGGTCTTCCTCACTGCCTGGGTAGATGTGTGTTTTCCTTCCTGAGAGTCAGAGGACAAACCTGAATCTCCCCATACCCTTCTCCCTCCAAATAAAATTCATTACTCATACACAAACTGGTGAGTCTATTGGAATGAACCTTAACAGAAATGTTTTCCTTACCGCTCTAGTGAATAGGATAGATGAGACAAAGATATCCTGAATGAAGTGAAAAGATATAGTGTAATACGGTGAACTTTTCCTTGTTTTTCCAGGCATTCTGAAGTTTTAATTATGTAAATGAACATACAGTATTAATTTGTTTCTAATGATGGCTGAATCAGGAAACCTGTATTGTATTGACAAGTTTTTCCTTCTTTATCAGTTGTATTTTTATTGCTAATTCCAAAGAAACTGCCTTTCTCAGGAAAAAAAGATCCACAGATTTTTTTTTTTTTTGAGGCAGTTAACTTTTTCCTGTTCCTTTTGTTTTGGTTTTTATTTCATCTTCTGCAAATACAGTAAAAAGAACCTGTTTTCTTTAGAAGTGCCTTGTGTTTGATAAAGATGGATCAAGAGCACTGGAGAAAACTGGTCAGTGGCCTTTTTTCTTTTTTCTGGCTTTTTTTTTTCCCCTCCTTTCTTCAAAGTAGAGGTGTGTCAGAGTGTTGTGCTGTTGCTGAAGAGGGATCAGTAGATATGAGACTGTAACCTCCCTGATTTAAGCACTGGCAGTGCCTACAAAGTGAAATCTTGAGACTCTGCAGCAGAGTGTAGCTAACTTTGGTTAGGTCACCTGCTCGCTGTAACTCTGATTGCAGTATTCCCTAATCCCAAACCATGAACAACTCCAGATGGATTGAATGGAGGACTCTGAACATGAGCAGTAACCTTGTGAATGTGTCTGCGCATCTCTCCTGCCCACTAGGATTTGGCCACTACAATGCGGTCGATATCTGCATCCTTGAGACAGTCGTTATTGTTTTACTAACATTTTTAATTATTGCTGGCAATTTAACTGTAATATTCGTCTTTCACTGTGCTCCGATCTTGCATCATTATACCACCAGCTATTTTATTCAGACCATGGCCTATGCTGATCTTTTCGTTGGAGTTAGCTGCCTGGTCCCTACATTATCATTGCTTCACTACTCTACAGGTGTCCACGAGTCTTTGACTTGTCAGGTTTTTGGATATATAATCTCTGTGCTGAAGAGTGTCTCCATGGCATGTCTTGCTTGCATCAGTGTGGACCGCTATCTTGCAATTACGAAGCCTCTCTCCTATAATCAACTGGTCACGCCTTGTCGCTTGAGAATCTGTATAATTTTGATCTGGATATACTCTTGTCTGATCTTCTTGCCTTCCTTTTTTGGTTGGGGAAAACCCGGATACCACGGTGATATTTTTGAATGGTGTGCTACCTCCTGGCTCACCAATGCCTATTTTACTGGCTTTATTGTATGCTTACTGTATGCTCCAGCTGCCTTTGTAATCTGCTTCACATATTTCCACATCTTCAAAATTTGCCGGCAGCACACCAAAGAGATAAATGACAGAAGAGCCCGTTTTCCTAGCCATGAAGTTGATGCTCCTGGAGAAACTGGCCACAGCCCTGACCGCCGCTACGCCATGGTTTTATTTCGAATAACCAGTGTGTTTTATGTACTCTGGCTGCCCTATATCATATACTTTCTGCTGGAGAGCTCTAGGGTGCTGGAAAATCCAGCATTTTCCTTCTTAACAACATGGCTCGCTATAAGCAATAGTTTCTGTAACTGTGTGATATATAGCCTTTCCAACAGTGTTTTCAGGCTAGGACTCCGGAGGCTGTCAGAGACGATATGTTCATCTTGTATGTGTTTAAAAGACAAGGATGTACGGGACCCCAAACCTAGAAAACGGGCTAATTCCTGCTCCATTTAAAGAAAACTAGGACAACTAATGAAATGCAATGTGACATTGGGTTTGGATAGTATTTTATGCATCTGGAAATTTGCCACAACAAAAATATTTACTTGAATAGTTCCTGTGACATGAGATGTGAGTTTGAAAGTTATCCATAAGAAAGGAAAAGGTTGTTATTAAAAGGCACTGAATGGGCACACAAATTATTAAGAATATGGATTTTGTGAAATAGTGAAATTTAACAAGATGAAAGAACTCAATAGCTCGTATTTTCCACAGGGAATGAAACAACTGGCACTTCAAAGCAGCCTCCCCCCCCCCCATTAAATGAGAGATTGCCTGTGGCAGGATATACAGTAGCCTCCAGCATTAAAACATATTTTTTAACACAGTTGAATAGCTGTCCATAAATTATGTTGATAGGGGTGCATAATAAATGTTGCAGTTCAACAATCAGCTGCACATAGTCTTTACTCTTGTGTTTTGTACTGTTTTCTGTTGTACAAATATCTGCTTCAGAGCGGTTTAGACAAACATCTGTCAGGGACTGCCTAGATAATGCTTGCCATAAATGCAGGGGCCTGGACTATAGATGACCTTGTGAGGTCTCTTCCAGTCCAATGATTCTGTAGACCATCACACCATCAAAAGTAAATAAATAAATGAAAAATTATGCATTGAATTAACTGGTCAGTAGGTTTTTTTATATAAAATTCAAGTTTTCTTTTTTTGTTTCTGATGTGAATCCAGAAAGCCTGCTTCCCCCTCTCAGTTACCATTTTTTTCATGCCCTGCACCCTTGGTTCCATTTTTCAGAAGTGAATTAGTTAATAAGGGAGCTCATCAAATAAACTAAATATCAAATAATTTCTTCCTTCAGAATATAACAGTTGTTTTTTACTAGTTGGATGATCATATTCACCATATGCTACAGACTGTAACTAACTTTTATACTCTGGATCATGTTGAATTAGCACACAGTAGCTATGTGGTGGCATCCTATAGGAAGTATTAAAGCTTTTCCTTTAACACTTAAAAATTTAATTCTAACATTAATATGATAATCACACATTGCAGTGTAACATCACTGCTCAGTGAATTTTAAAATGATTTTTAATGAAAAAGTAACTTTTGTGTGGGGTCTGAATAGCTTACTGTTGTAACTGCCAATCCTTTGTGTCTACCTAGCTTGCACATATTGTATTTTGTTTTTTAAAAAGAAAATGTAAAGTACGTGGTCTGTGCCTGATGTTTTCCTAGCACATGGAATAGGTCAATGCTATTTTAAGTCTTCAGAATTTAAAAAAAACTTACTTGCTTTAAGAGAAATACTTTTGTGCAGATGTTAAATAGATATTTATTAGAGAAGGAGGTGGGGAGGCAATTTAGTATATAAAATACAGATAAGAACCAGTATTGCCCTTTGTAATGAACTGCCTTTCAGGTTCACTGCTTAAATAAAATGTCTTGCAAGAGCACAACCTGTGTAGTACATTGCCTGGGGTTCAGATATAGTGTGGCAGGCAGTGAAAATATTTTAATTATTATTTTTGACCCAAAGTGTCATTTTCTCAGATGGTGGTTTGTTTTTTAAAATGGCTGAATTATTGATCATCTTGATAGCTGCATTATAGTTTCTTATTTTACCAAAATGCATATAATGAAATTGTGCCTATGACTTTTCATAGTGGAAGTCACCTATATTTGCACACTGGTGGTTTGACTACAGTAGTCCCTCTAAAAATAAATAAATGTATGCATTGTTTTATTGAGATGGTTCTGAATCCCTGTGCATTTTTAAACTGTAAGAAAGGTAAGAAGAATAAAAATAATAAAGTAGTATTATGTATATCAAAACCAGACTTGGCTTAAATTCGCTGATGTTATGCCGTGTTCTTTCTGAAAGTTCAAATGGGTGAAAATAAGAAATTAAAACTAAAGAAAACCCCAAAACCTTTAATTACTGGATTTCTGAGTGCCCCCCCCCCATTGTGTCTCTCATTGTCTCTAATATTGTGTATTGGTGAGGCAGGTTTAAGTACCACTTGGAATTATTGTCTAGCCAAGCTTTTTGGTATTGATAATTGCCCAAGATTGACGCTCCAGATAATATTTGAGAAGAATTCCTTGCTAACTTTTGTCTTCATCCTATACATCTCATAGCTGTTCCAGATGGTCAGATTTGTTCCTTCCCTTCTGAAGACAATGGATGGAATTTCTAAAAGTGCTTAAGTGGTTTACTACTACATTTAAAAGAGTTTTAGGCATTTTGGAGCCTACATCTCATTGAAAGACAGTGACATTTAGGCTCCTAACCATCCAGACTTGATAAAAATCCATTTAAAATGAAATCAAAATAAAATTTTATTAAAATTATTTTTTCTTTTTAAAAATAAACATTTAAAATTAATTTTGAAATTGTGACAAGTCTTTGTAAAGTCTTAAACTTACTATAATCTCTTGAAGTAATTCAAATAAATAGAAGAAAAATTCTGCTTTAATTAGCCCTGCTCAAATTTTAATGAGTTAAATGTGTGCTGTTTTTTTTAATAATCAGAAACAGGGAGAAAACAGCTCTTAACTCTTGCAGTCATCTCAGGCTTTGTAAAATGTCACAATACAGCATTAGGTTTGGAATGAATGGGAGTATTTACATTTACTTTCAGTTTCTGCTGCACAGAAGCGATTTTGTCGTAATTACTCTTATTTTCAGTGTAGCTAACAAATGAGAGATTTTTATTTTTCATTTGGAGTTGTTCATTGAAAATTGAAAAACCAACTGGGAGCTGAAATAGCAAGAATATTTTTCATTCCATCTATTAATAAAAGCCAGGTATAAGAGAATTGTATGTAGTAATTCTGAAACTTGAAAGATGTGGGGCTAGGTTTTCAAAGATATTTAGTCCCTAAAAGTGCAGGTAAGGGCTTAGTGGAATTCTGAAAAGTACCTAAGCAGGTGAGTTACTATCTGCATTGTTAGTCCCCCAAATACCCTTTTTATTTACTGGTCACCATAGGTCATACTTCCAGTCTGTCAGTTCTTTAACAATTTATACTTCCTTTGGCCAATAAATCTGTTAATCATACATGCTTAACCAGTTATGATAAACTTAGATATCTAGCACATTTTAAGGTTGTTTTTTTTTGTTTGTTTGTTTGTTTGTTTTTTACTGATACACAATTTTAAAATGTTCTTGTGCATTTTTAAATTAATTCCAATTGTCATTCAAATGTGACTCAACATTAATCCAGAATAAATAAATAAAATATTAAATAAGTGAAAAATACATTAACTATTTCCTAACAATAAAAAAGTGAAAATTAAGAATGTGAATAAGTGCATGTAAAATTATACAATTCTTTAAATAAGTATGTATAAATGCAAGGTCATCTCCTGGTTAGAAATAGTAGCCAATTTAATATAAAGGTTACATTTACTTGCAAATCAGCATGTTTTAATGGTTATACCAACCAATGAGAACAAGCCTTTTTAGTTAAATAGGTTTTTTTTTAATTTAAATAATGATTAAAATTGGTGATTTGAGTCAATTCCCCTTGTAGATGCCTGAATTATTTTTGAAAATGGGCTTAAAGTCCTTTTGAAAATTTTACACAATGGATATTTCACACTTATCTCCAATTATATTTGTAGTGTATGACATCAAACTCAAGTCTTCAGCCTGCAGCCAGTTTTGCAAAACCCATATGTTGATTCTTTGACCTTTTTTGTGAAGTATTACCTGTTTATTGGGCCAATGCAAGTTTGTGCCCCCATATTCATAACTCAGTTTGCAGTGAAGCAGCCTATGGGAGGGGTAGATTAGTAGTACTTCACTTTCCAGTGAAAGAAACTAATTTTTTGGGATAAGGAAGGGGATACTAGAATATCTGTCACCAAAGTTCTGTTGCCCTTCAGGGACCGATGTGGTTTGGGAGATTTTTCAAAGCACTTACTTGGTAGAGAGGGTGAGCATGTAGTAAAAGAGCATCTCTTCCAACTCTTTGTCAGGTGATTGAGTTAAATAAGTGCTAAGAAAAACAAACAAGAAACTAATTTGAGTCAGAATCATTTCCTCTCAACTGAACAGATTTTACTTGTTTGGTATTTGTGACATGAGAAACAAGCTATGTCTTGAATCATCTGCAGAGTTTGCTAAGTGAAACAAGATGGATGGAATCTGAATGTATAAGGTAAATAGGAAAAAATAATTTCTTTCACTTTTAGTTACAATATAAAGATGTAACAAAATCACAGATTAGCCTCTTTTCTGTAGTAGGCCACCCATAATTTTGAGTGGATAGTTAAGCAACCTAACGAACCTCTTAAATCAGTACTTTGGCTCAAACCCCTTTTTAACATTGTCTTTATTTCCTCTAACGCTATTTTTCACGAGTTGTTATAACTGACAAAGTGCCTAATCGAAAGAACTACTATGAAAGGACTTGCAGGATTGGAATCGAAATTAAGCTTTATTTAGATCAGTAATACTAGTTTTTTAACCAGTTTGCCTAACATTTACCATTGTTTGAGTATGCAAAACTTTGTGCTAGCAAGGTGACTCATGCATTTGAAGCTTTGGATTTTTGATTATCATTATTTCAATGGGTCAGAAGCTTGCGTATGCTTTTTGAGCCTCTAAGATGTCAGAGCTGCAATAGTTTCTCTTTTTTCCAGAGAATTTCCTCTGGCTGATTTCAGCTAATCTTACTCCATTCCCACAAGTAGACTCGGACCACACCCAGCCTATTTATATTATATAAAATTAAAATTAGGGGACACCTTGAGTCTATTCAGCGTATCCCAGATATGCAGGAAATGCTCAGTTATATGGGTAGCCAGGAAATAAATGAAAAAACTAATATAACTGAACTCCCCAGCATGTCCCACCTATGACACTGGAGCAGCTCCAGCATTCCAAGCTGCTCACTTGCATGCTCTTTCCCAGTGGTTTTCAAACTATGGGTTGGAACCCAGTACTGGGTCACAGAGTCTCAGGTACTGGGTTATGGCACCCCCTGCTCTAGCTGACACAAGACTGGAGTGCATAGCTCAAAGACGTAACTGTTGCGTCATGAGCATAAATGATTTTTTTTTTCAACTGGGTCCCAAGAGAAAAAGTTTGAAAACCACTGCTCTATCCCTTCATATTCTCTTCTGACCTTCCTGGTCAACCCTGTCAACAAACCCTGTATATAACCTGTTGAAGCATATAAAGTTTGTAAGGCTGCATGATTTTACAACTAAATAGGGCCCTATGATCCCAAAGTATGATTGCTTTCTTGATGTTAGAACGAAACCCTTAAAATAGAGAAAACAAATGGAAGGGCTGCTTGTTTTCTGTAGGGATGCATTCCTAATATGCTATTAATATGCCACTGTGGCAGTGACAAGGTGGGGAAAAGGAAATACTGACCAGCAGAGTTAATGGTTCATGTGAGGAATTACACATTAACTGGTAAAAGATGTTTAATTGAGTCTGCATATCCTGAGGACCAGCTGTGAATATTTTCTAAAGAAAGTAATGAGTTAACACTTATTCAGCAAGTTATAGAAATTTCTTAAAGTTAAACAAATCTTTTACTTTTCAAAAGTAATATTAGTTTACCAAATATGTACTATAACACCCTAGGTGTTTGTGCTGGTTTACAGATAACATTTAATTCAATTCTGCTGGCAGTGTCCTAGCTGCAAACCACCTTTGTACAAATGATTAGCGGAGAGGAAGGTTCTTTTGCATAGGAAGCCACTCTTCTGTCATAAAAGTTCAAAACCTGGCCATACTGAACTTCTCTTTGTAGAGATGCCTGGAAATCTCTTCATGTGGCAGTTAGAATTCTGAGATGGAGCTTGACCTTAGAGATGATGCAGTAGGTTGTATGTTGGTGGCCTGCCTTTGCTCCTTGTCCAAGGGACAGAATTAGTGGTACTTACCTCCTTATCCATTTCTCAGCCAATGCCGTTATCAACTGCGGGAAAGATTCTCGTCACCCTCAGTCAAAGGGCAGTTGAAGGAAGAGTGTGTCAGAACTCCTCCAGAACATATCTGTGCCTCTACACCATACATACAATCTTACTTTGTTTTCTTCTCTTTGCTTTTTCTTTCTTGTAACACTTGCATGAGTTTACTGCAGCTGTCAGCTGCAGCAGCCTCTGTGTTCGAGTGGAGTGGATGGGGTGTATATTATGAATACCAGATGGGGGTAGCCATGTTAGTCTAGCTCAGCAAAACAAAGAGGGAGTCTGGTGGTACTCATTTTATTAGTCTTTGTAAGTGCCAGCAGTTGGGAATCAGGCATTCATTTGGTCCTAAAGATGTGTCTGCTGCAGAGCCATTTTTCATTCTATTCTGTACTAGTCTGACTGTCTTTTGAATTTTGTTCTAGCAATATTAGTCCCAGAATGTTAGAGATGAGTGGGGATGGGTGTCTTTTATTTGAACCAACGACTGCTGATGAGAGAGACCAGCGCAAAAGCTTGCCTTCTCCACGACAGAAGTTGTTTCAATAAATATTTTACTTCGGCTACCTTTTCTTGGAATCTGTCAGGCTCATTTCTGAACCTTCTAACTTTTGGGTTAAAAACCAATGTGTCCCTTAATACTATATTTCAGAATCTAACCTGTAATGCAAAATGACTAGCTATAATTTTTGATTTTTTTAAAAGTTTGCTCCTTTGAAGAAGAGGGTCTCTAACAAATACAAATTCTCTGTAAAGTTTGTACCAGTTCTTTTTCTTTTTTCCTTAGCATGCCCTAGAGAATTAATTCTGTAGGAGACTTTTTTTTGGATACACAAAAGGAAGTTCAGTAAATACTAATCTCATTATGTCAGTCAAGCAACTGCTCAGGTTGTCTAATGTCCTCATTTTTCACCAAATCTCCCAGTACGATCTCATGTTCTTGTAAGGGAAAACCAGGTTAAGAGATCTGTGATTTTTTTTCCCCTTACATTTATTTTGTTGTTGTAATTTCTATTTCTTTAACTGTAAGCCACATAAATGTGTTAATAATGGCACACTCCTCACTTCTATGTGCCTTAAGACCTTTTGAAATAAAAATAAAATACAGTAAATATCAGTACAGATATTACCTAAATAAATCAGTATGTCCAACTAAGTTATCAAAGCAATGTGGTTAATAAAATGAACACAATTACCCTATTTCACCCCTCTCCCCCATGCCATGAGAATGCTGGAGTCCTCTGAAACATTTCAGGAAATGGCTCATAGTTTGGGTTTGTTTGGGTTTTTTTAAAGACTATTAAAGCAAAAAATTAGAATGAAAAGGTTGAAATGAGGACATGTCCTGTACTGTAGGTTAAGCAAAGCAAATTTGCTTACATTTATGTACAAGATTCGCTTGTGCAAATGTGTATAGATTGCATATATTGTGCCATAGCATTTGCTATTCCTTTCCTCCTCAGTATTTTTGTTAGTTTCAGTTTTATTTTATGTTTGGTGTGAAAGAGGATGGGTGACGATTTGCGTCTGCTTAGATGCAACTGCCTACCTTGAAAGGTGGAGACAACAGAATACTTGGGTAATGAGAATTAAGAGAAAAAAAAGTAGCCATTTTCTGATAGTAAGAATATTATTCATCTTTATCCATCTTTTTCCAGGGAGATGTGCTTTCTTATTTTCTTGAGTAGGTGAATTTGATCTCTTTCTAATATGTCTCTCCATTAAGGCAGAGAAAATCATAGTAGTGAAAGACCCAATGCCACATTTAAATGTTTCTTGTTTGTTGTCTAATGGGAAAATATTCCATGTTTGCTGAAAGAGTGCAAATACCATCATGTGGCAGAACTGTGGAAAGAATGATCTATTGTGATGTATGCCCCTCTTAGTTTTTGTACCAAGTCTATGCTTTCCCCAAACACACTCAAAAAAGGTTTGGTGTGGTATTTTTTTTTCTCCTTATAGATCTTGTATTATGGATTTTGGCTGCACAAGGGTTGTTAAAGATCCTTTAAAATTATATTTGCTACTCTGTTTCAGTTTAATTGTTGTAATGTTTATTGTTATTTCCCTATTGGATATCCTTGATTACTTTTAGATTTCACTACGAGCAAAATCTAATCAGAATATTTTCGAAAAGTGGTTTACTGATCAAACTGCATAATATCATAAAATGGCTACGGTGGGAAATACATCATTGTGATAATCAGGTTTTGCCTTAGTCTGTTACCATGTGTATTACAAATGATGTTTAAATATAAACCAAACTTATAGATAGTGCAACAGCACATCATTATTGCCCGGTAACACATCAGATATTATAGTACCTCAGAGTACTTCTACTACCATGAAATTACTATATCCTCTTTCCCTGTCATTAAAGAAGTAGACAAGCAAATAAAAGCATATGATGGGTTTCTTATTATGCTAATAAGTTTCAGAGAGCCTTGCCATACCCCAAGACTATGCCCCCATCTACGGAGGGAATATCTGTCTAATGGGTCCTGTAGCCAATTGCAGAATGCTGGACAATATGGCTCTACTGTAGCTGATCTTCCAAAGGAAAGTGTCAGCAACACATGGGCCAAAGATGTTGTGGAGGCACAACTTCCATGAAGATGCCCATGGCCTTCTGAAGATACATGAAGTTTGTTTTCTGATCCTTGGAAATAGGGCAGGGCCAGCTCTTGCCACCCCACTATTACTGTGATGATAGGTGAAAAGTCTTCCCTTAACCCTTTTTTCTCCCAGGGGTTTTCCATGGGAAAGGGACTTCCAGCCCTATGTTACTATTAGCAGAAATACATTTTTAGTAATTTAAAAATCACTAGGGCTTTTGTATTTTTCTTATTATTTCTGTGGACATTTATAATTTGAAATAAAATGAATTAGATGTGAAACTGCTAAATGTTTGTAGCATTATGATTCATTTTTGGTTCTTTTCTTCAGAAAAGAAAAGATAAGGAACATAATCTGTGTGGAGGCTGGATGCTTTTGTGATGTGCAGTGTTTTCAGGAGCATTGCTTAAATATGGTATTTAATTTATTAATGGAAGCATAATTATAAACTGCACGGCTAAAGAACAAGCAGCATATGTTTTTCACTTTATTTTAACAAAAAGTTTCCTTTGATGAAAAATATTGAAGTAAATATTTTATTTACGTTGTAATTTATATGAACTTTCCAGTCATTAACAAAGTTTTGATAATTAGGGATCAGATCATGTCCTAAGATACCAGCCTCGATGAGGAGAAAAGAATGGATCCTCTCAAATTACAAATGAGTCTGAGAGTTGGATAGAGTTGTGCATTAAGCAGCATCACATCCTTCCTTCTTTCTGAAGTTTTTCCTTCCTTGCTCTAACACAGTGGAAATGTTTCTGTAAATTCTGATCAAAGGTCCCTGAGTCTTTGGGTGTAGAAGGAGCAGAGCCTGGGAAAAGGGGAAAGCACCTGTTCTCAACTGTATCCTCCAGCAAACCTTTGGGAAAATACAGGCAAGAATTAATACTGACTATTTCACAATTAGTTCCTGAGGACTCCTGCTGTATAACTTCACACCTCTCTAGAGGAGTGGTTTGTGGCACAAATGAGATGGGAGGACAAAGCAGCTTTTTCAGCCAGGCTGATGCATGAGGTGTGGAGAAAGGTTTTCAGAGATTCAGAATGTCCCAGTCCTCCAGTGCCCAGCCCCATCTACACAAGAACATGACATATTCTGAGGCAATATATAAATCATTTGATGGTGTTTGTTTCTTTTTCCTCTCATTAGTACATGTTTCCTTTGATAAAAGTTTAATTTGAACAGGAAGATAGAAGTGAGTTAATATTACTGAAATTTAAGGAATAACTAATAAATTATTGGGGATATCATTGAGGAAGGTAGTTTTCAGGAGACATTTAAATGAAAAGTGGAGATAGGTTGTTCCATATGTTGGGAACTGTGCAGGACATTGTTAAATTCCTGGACCTGTAAATATGTTGGATTCTCAAACACCTCAGATGAGAACCTCTTAAGATACTGTACCAGATTTAAGGGTTGATTTTTATTATGGGTATGTGACCTCTTTATGTATTATCTAATTTGCCTGTTTATATTTAATTTGGGGTTTTTTCAGACTTTGCTTCAGGCAGTTCTCCTTGTTTGACATCTATGTTTAGAATTGTAAATGGACAAATGATATTTTCAATTAGGTAAATTTGTTCTGACCCATGAAAGGCATGTAGGGTACCCACAGGGCTTAGAATGTTTATTAACCAATTAAATTGTTCAGTTTCCCATTAGCTATTTATAAGTAATAGGATTTGTGTAGTAAGGCAAAAAATTAACAAGTCTTCAACTGAGCTACTTTTAATCACTTGCATTAATTTATTGCAATAAACAATTTTTATATTTGAAAGAATTCATTGAAAGAATAGTGCTAGAAAAAATTCTGTTTTCCTGTGGGCAAACCCTCAAGGGCAGGAAAATTGTACAAATTCTTGGTTTATGTTAATACAGTTGAGGGTACCATATATTTGTTTTGGTTCTCTTCCCTGTTTCAGTCTCATGAATTCCAAACAAATTATTCATGCAATCTTGTAATGTATAAATAATTCCCAATGTTCTTTTTTGACCTTTAGCAAGATGGTATGCCATATAAAGGCAAGGAAATTCGTAAAGCATTGAAAAAAGCTGATCTTCCTACTGGAGTTACTGAATGGATTATTAGTCAAATGAAATAGGGGCTAATCTGCAAGTGAATAACTCTCCCTTCAATAGATGAATGGTTAAGATTGCTCTAATTTACTTTTAACTTCTTCATAAAGGAATATATTGTGTTGTCAGGTGTACTTTATACACTCAGAGTTTTTGTTATAATCAATTTTTTAATGTATCATAGAGAAATCAAGACAAATGTAGACTTAGACTTTCAGTGATGGGTTTTACTTATACTCAAAGCTTCAGGAGCCATTTGTAAGAATAATAGGGTACATTTTATGTGCTTGTATAATTAAAAATAAATGAAAAACTCAGTTATAGATACCTGACCCAAGATATTTCTGCCTCAGCTGTAGCTGTGCAATGTCTGCTCAAGTCTGACCTTTTCACAGTGATGGTTAGGTGAGATAATGAATATTTCATAGAGGGATGTGAAATCTAATAAATGTAAGTAAACCTATGTTCTGTTGAACTCTCCAGTTTTTAAAAATCTCTCCTGTGAATTTTAATTTTTAATTCTTCTCTCTTTAATTTCTGCCTAATGATTTCCTTGGTCTACGGAGCTGCTTATTTTATATTTTGGGGTTTCCCAGCCAATTAGTTACCATTTTCTTTACCAGCTGGAAGTTTTCTACCTGTTTTTCACTTTATCATCAATAGTGTTGCACTGTTTAGAAGCAAGGCCCCAGTTCTGTAAACACGTGGCACTTGCTTAACTTCACTTATGTGAGAGCATGTGTATAAATGTTGTTACATTTTTTTATGAAAGGTGTTGATCTTTCAGTTTCATATCTAGTGCTAGTTCTGTTTTGCATTCTGGCTTCCTATGTTGCAGTTTAGAGTGTCACTGGACTCTCAGGCAGGCCTGAATCTTCTGTGTAATGTTTATGAATTCAAGATGTTGAAAGAATGGGAAAATGTTAAAAGAAATCACAGCTTAAAACAGTGAAGCTTCCATGTTTAACTTATTTCGTGATTTAAAACATCCTGTGCATGTTCTTTTAGAAGGATGCAGGTGACTAAACAGATGCCTGCAATACACTGGGAACTTGTACAACTATTTTTCATTCTCCTTTCTAAAACAAATTCTTTAGAGAGCAAAAGGACCGTATTATGTAAAAGAGCAAACAAATTTTTGCACAGTAAATCTTAGTTTCATGTGTATGCTTTAAAATTACTGTTGCCTTTGGCTGTTTTACTGGGAGTCTTATTTAAAAAAAAGTAGAAACAATTTAAGCGTATTCTTACCATGCTTCTGTTGACTCATCCAACAGTGTATTAAAATATATTAAGGGTAAAATGACTGCAGATACACATGTGTGTAGTGTGGTTGTAACCGTTTTGGTCCCAGGATGTCAAAGAGACAAGGTAGGTAAGGTAATATCTATTATTGGATCAATTTCTGTTGGAGACAGAGACGACAAGCTTTTTGAGCCACACAGAGCGCTGCTTTAGGTTAGTTTGACTTCAGTTAAGAATTCCATTGCTAGCCAAAGCCTTTTATTTTTTTTGATCTCATGCCACGGAAGACTTCTAAAAATCTTAAACTTGCCATTTCATGCATCTGTTTGAACTACTATGTTTAAGGTTGCAAAATGGTTTCTACTACCTCTTTTCAGATGCTTCTAACTTCCTGAAATTTCCATTTGAACTGTAACTTTCCATTCTTGCAATTAATTCAAAATACATATTTTTACATGTATCTGTACCATAAATGGTTGATGTTTGATATCAGGCCCATGATGTCTTGAAATTTTTCTTTTTTTCACTTTTTCAACATTTTGCTAACCTTATTGACTCATCATCATACTAGAATGGCTTGGATTAAAAGCTCCAGATTTGTTTAGACTTTGTTGGTCGTTTGGAAAATTAATTTTTGAGGTGCGTGTGTATGTTAGGGGCCTGTTTAAAAATAAAATCTTTTTCATATATAAAGAGCAGCATTTAAAGTATCAAAATGATAAATATTAACAGACCAGCTGTTAACGCTTGGCTCTTGCTGCAGCAGCAGCTGGGCTGAAATAGAGGTACAGGCTATGGACTGGGATGAGTTAAAAAAAAAATGAGGAAATGAATATTGTTGGAAAAGGCATTAAGAATCCATGGAGGGAGACTGAGAACTGGAGAAAAGCAAAAGGAGAGAGTTCGCATGGGAGTTGATCTTGGAGGACTGCCCACAGAAATTTCTGCTTTTCATGATTCTGTGAGAGGCAAATACATCTGAAGAAGCTCTTAGAAAGAAGATAATATAGACAGTGAGTGATTAACTGTTGTAACCTGCACAGGATGTTCCATTTTTATCTTTCCCCTGGAGGACAGAAGCGACTTCACCTGTATGAGGTGTGAGCTGGTCTCTGTATTGGAAGAGGAGGTTAAGGGACTAGAGTCCCAAGTATCAACCCTGTCTTGCATCTGAGAAAACAAAGATTTTCCAGATGGAAGTCAGGATTTGGTATTACAGGCACAGCATGCTGAAGAGTCAAGGAGGGTAATGCAGGGGGAAGATGAAGAATGGAAAAGAAAATTGTCAGCGTGTGAGCTCTAGAAGAAAGAAGAAAAAAAAGCAAGGAGTCTTGTGGCACTTAAAGACTAACAGATTTATTTGTCACATGAGCTTTTGTGGGAGAAAAACCCACATTGTCAGACGCTTTGAAGAGGGGGATCTTACAGAATGGGATGAAAATAAATGTGGGGGAGTGTAAGACAATGGATCAGGTCATACTGCAACAGCAAATCAGAGTGTTTGTAAGGATTTAGACTTCAGGAAACAGTACACAGAGGGAGGGTGAGGTCAAATTATCTGTTATAATGTGAAAAGAATCCATAGTCACGATTCAGCCCTGCTTTCACACAATCTAATCTGCGTATTAGTTGAATTTCGGCTGTTTCTCTTTGAAGTCTTGATATCCCATTGATTTTCTTGAGGACCATCGTTAACACTCATTAATTGAGTGATTAGGAAGATGGAAGTACAGTACTCACCAATTTTTTTTTTTTTTTTTTTGTGATTTCTGATGTCAGTTTTGTGCCCGTTTATTCTTTTGTGTAGGAACTGTCCTGTTTGTCCAATGTATAAGGTGCGGGGGCATTTCCAGCACATGATGACATAAATCACATTAGTGGAGGAGCAGGAGAATGACCCTTTGATGTAGCTGGCTTGATTAGGTCCTATGATGGTGTCTTTTGAGGAGATATGTGGACAAAGTTGGCAGTGTGGTTTGTTGCAGGGATATGTGCCTGCTTTAATGTTTCTGTTGAAGGAGAAAGGAGAGACCATATACCACCTTTCCCTATAAAGCTCTCTGCACAGGTACTGTTACGGAGAACGGTTTGGAAAAGTAACCTGAGGAAATATATCAGAAGAAGACCCCATTGATTGGAAGGCATGGAATGCATTGTCGTAGCGACAGGGGTTTGCTGACCACTATTCCCAGGAGGAGTATGGTGGTGATGGTCAGGGAGTCCCTCTGAAGTGGGATGGATTGATCCTCTGGCCATCCATACTGGGAAACCTGAGAGTGTGCTGCTTGCATGAAGCTAGAATACAGGATGTGATGGATAGTCTACCAAAACTCATGAAGCCCTTGGACTGCTACTCAAGTCTGCTTCTTTCTGCAGTGATATTGCCAAGAATGACTTTGGGAGGGTCACTGCAGAGTATAACAAACAAGGAGTCCTGTGGCACTTTTAAAGACTAACAACTGTATTTATTGCATGAGCTTTCTTGGGTAAAATTCCACTCCATCAGGCACTTGGAAGAGAGGAGGGTGATCAGGAACAGTCAGCATGGATTCACTGAGGGCAGGTCATGCCTGACCATAAGCAATGCCAAGGTAGGGTACTGCTCCAGTGGACGTGATATGTCAACCAATAAATTTTTTTGTAACTTGTTCAAAAATAGAGGAATTTCTAAACAAAACTGTGGAGACTTTTCTTAACACACATGCTGTTTATAAAATGATGCTTTCGTTTCATATCACGTGCTCTCTCATTAACTTCGATGGGAGACTTAGATTTGCAAAGAATCTTACTGTACTAGTTTTGCATGTCCAAATATTTGATGTTTAAGTAGCTAGAATTTTCATATTTCCCTGCTTGAATGACTTTGTGCCTATGCAATCTAGTCAGTGGTATCTGTCTAGTGTATGAACTAGGGCTCTTTGTGGGTAAGTGATGTTATTTTAGGTGCAGACATTCAAATACCATCTTTCATTAAAGTAGTGAGAACACTGTGCTGGTGAATAAGTACAGTGTAATGTGTATGGGGAAGCAAATAAAGTTCTTGGAAAAGGCCTGCTTTGGGGCAACCAAGCCCCTTGTCAGCTAGATGAGAGGGATCAACAGGAGTTGGTCAAGTAAGGTCAATGGAATTTGATCATGGAGAAAAAGTCTCTCTTTCCCCTACAGTGATGAGAAAGGCGCCAACTTTTGTAGGAGTGATGGTGACCCTGGGGCCTATCCATAGAGCAATGGCTTCCCTCTCAGGAGATGGTAGGGGAGCAGGAAACCACAAAGAAGCAATTCACCTAAGTACATGAGACAAACTGAAAATTGGAGTGCACAGGGTGAGGTCAGAGATACTATAAACATGTAACAGTGGAGGACACCAAACAGGGAACCTCAAAAGGGAAAGGAGGCAACCTAACTGAATAGGAGAAGTTTGTCCACCAGGAACAGAAGGCTGTCTCTTCAACAGACTACAAATTAATTAATTGCATGAGCAACAAAAGAGGACCCAGGGTGAAAGTAAAAACTGATGAGAAAAGAACTCTGGACTACTTCTGCTGCTCTGTAAAGTAGTCCAGGAAATCAGTGGAATTTTGCTCAGATACAGGAGACAATAAGGGAGTGGAACTAGACCCCATAGTCACAGAGAATCTTCCCATCAAACTTTCTTCTTTTGGGCTAATAGATAGCATTTTGGATAGTCCCAGGAAGATGCTAATTAGGTTCATGGCACCTTAGGTAAGAAATTCATCCTAGAAGGGACGTGGGGAAAAGTGTAGTCACAACCTAAGAAGATAGTTCTGTTGGAGCCAGGAGTTGGGTTCTGCCTGACATACTGCAGGTAGATGTATACCGGGGTCTTCCTCTCTGCAGAAGTATTAGGCATGAGGGGCATCCATGAACCCTATCAGTCAAACATCTGTGCTCACAGGCCATAGGATGAGGATAGAATAGAGATGTTCCACTGGAAAGTGCTTTCTGTTGCAGCTAATAGGATGTGAACAGAATGAGACGATGAAGAGGCCATCTGTTTATCCACCACATCTATTTCCATGATCCATTTGGTCTCTGGTATTTCTGCTGTGATTGTCATTATTGGATGGTAATCATGGTGGGTAATTTTTGTCTTTGGTAACTGAACTGAGAATACCAACTCATTTTACAAGCAGTAAGATACAGAACAGCCTCCAAATGGCAATGACTTTGATACAGGACCTTTTGTTTTAATATCACATCTGAAACTTAAAACCAGCCTTTCAGTTATAATCTTGAAACTTTGCTCAGGCTTCCTAGCCGAGCTTCCTGCATGCCTTTATTAATACGTAAAGTATCATTGGTTTAAAGAAGATAGTGTGCTCTCTTAAAAAACAGTATGTGAAGACTTACAGAATGTATTTCCCTCAAAATCCTATATTTCTCCAAAGAAGTATAATGATATTTTCCCAAATAAACTAGGTTATGAAAGGGTAGTGACCAAGCAGGAGACATTCCTTATAACATGTCAATCCTCCATTATTTCATCAGCAAGATCTTTTTCAAATGAACTGGATAAATATATGGAATTTTTGGAGATCACCAACATTACTAGACATTTTAGTGTTGCAAGTGTTTGTAAAGGTTTATGTAGTGGACAAAGGAGATTGAACTAAGAGGGGAACTGCTGAGGTTAGTGCTTATTCAGGACAGAAAAAGGAGGGAACCACCCCCATAGCTGTTAAGACAAAATAGGGAGCTTTATTGCCACCTACATTTAAACTCGTCTCATCACTGAGTTGTTGGAATGATACTTTCAGCTTTAGCTTCCAGATGAAGGATCTGGGAAATCACATAAGCTCTTTATTTTTAGCTGGAGTCTTCAGATTTGAGAAAGATTGTAAGTTTAGTTCAGTTGCTCACAAAGTAATATGTATTTTAATTTATGTCCTTTTCAGTTTGGTATTTTTGTGTTTATTGCTCTCATGTTAAATCATCATTTGCATGGATTAATACTGACTACTTAAAAATTGAAAATAAATCTTGTAAGAAGAAATGCATTATTTTTAGGAAAGCACATGTTGATTTGTGTATGAGAGGTTAGAAATAGTTAAAGAATATTAAGTTGTTACTTAACCTTTATTATTATTTAGAAATTTTCCCACATACACAGATAAGTTAACAAGGCCTTTTGGTTACCAGAAATGACTCTATATTTTTATGGCTGTTTCATTGACTCCGGGCATTAATCCCTGCTGTCCTAGCTGAAAGGGCCATCCTATTGATTCAGGCAATTGAGACACACAGCACAAACTGCAAGGGCAGCTGTGTTGGCTTGGGCCACTTGACCAGACTATTGTGAACTGCAGGATGGGCAGTTAAACTCGGCCCTGGGTTGTACAAGCCCCAGCAACAGTGAGTACCAGTTCAGCATTGCAGGAGAGCTTATTTGTAGAGCCCTGCGCGGATACAAATAAGTGGATCCGTATCCAACCTGCATCCGCAAGAAATGGTCCGCGGATATCTGTGTTGTATCTGCGGATGCGAATATCCACATATTTGCAGGGCTCTAGCTCTGTGCAGATAAAAATATGTGGATCCGTATCCGATCTGCATCCGCAAGAAATGGTCCGCGGATATCCGCAGATTTGCAGCACTCTACTTATTTGCTTTCAGGTGTGCTGTTAGGAGTGTGACTTCACATTGCTATCATGATAGGGGCTTGCTGACTACTTCAGCACTTCCACAGTTGGTGGGGGGGAGCATGCTTCCTGTCCACTTTCTGACACAGAGCAAAACCTTCTGGGATACCCAGGGTATGCCCCAGATGAGATTTTGTACTAATGCAGGAGACTTCACAAATTCTTGAAGCAGACAGAACAAATTACAAAGAAATGTACCATAGGAAATCCTTCACTGGCAGACAGATTCACAAGAAGAACTAATGATTTTTTTTTCTATGCCTACCATTTCTGAAGTTATAAAGCATCAAGTTTTTAAACTAAACTTCAGTGCTGTTAGTTGTGGGTTGTTTTGGGGGGAGGTTTCAATTATACTATCTAAATAGCATTTTGTCTAAAAGCTGGTATCTTATTTTGAGAATGTGTCTTTCGGAGTTGCTGTCAGCTGTCTGCTTGTAGCATCGCTCTTTGAAGAATAGCTCTTTTTGTGCTTTTGGCAAATCAATTGATTTCTTTCAGCAGTCCTCAACATGAAACAGGAGAGTGACTTACACAACCATCTCTGCATTTTCTCTCTCTCCCTCTCCTTTAGTCTCTTAATATTGGATTGCTAGGAAAAATCAGTCTCTTGGCTCTGTGAACTGAAATGTTACTCACAAGAGCAAGATTCATTTTCCTATTAGTATCTTGAATGGCTTTAAAATGACACCAGATATAATTGCCCCCCCCCCTTTTTCTTTTGAAGAAGTCTTTGTGATCCTGCCCTTCATGTGTTCTGGCTTATATTTTAGCTCAGTTTTTATCTTCAGTCTCTCTTTATTTTACTCTCCCCTCCCCCATTTTATTCTTTTCACACTACCTAGACAGCCAGCAGTGAATTGTGTCAATAATTGTTGTTCATAATGTGCTATGAGGATATTTTATACGTTGTGAAATATTCTTCTTCTTCAGGTATCTTCAAGAACTTAACCAATACATTTCCAGTAGGGAGCAAATATATAGCTTCCAACCAATTTTGTCTCCCTATCTCTTCTCTGAGTGTGAAGTTCAACTGAGTAGACTCGTCAAGCCCAGATACTGTTCATATTAACAGGAGAAGCTTATTTGCAAGCAGTCAGCCAGCAACTGGGAGCTTACTCACAGAAGCCTTAATGCTTTAAGCAGACATTCAAACTACTCCCCTTCAGCTGCAAATTTGTTAGCTTCCCTCTGCGTGCCCTCCCCAACCTGAGCTGGGGGTATAGTAGATTGAGAGCTACAGGCTTCCTGGATGTTAAAAGTCATTGCTGTGTGGTATAGAAGGAACTGTGAATAATCAAACAAGGAGTCCTGCGGCAATTAATAACAAATTATTTGTGGAATCAGGCCACACTGTAACAGCAAATCAAAGCAGTTGTTAAGGTTCAAACACTGGGGAGCAGCATATAGAGGAAGATGAGGTCAAACCATGTGTTGTAATGAGAGAAAAATCCAAAGTCCCTATTTAGCTATGAAGCAATTCTGTCAAATTTGGAAATAAATTTGAGCTCTGCAGCTTCTCTTGGAAGCCTTGGTCTGGTATGCATCTGTCTGAGCACCGCAATTAGTAAATCATCCACGGAGTGATCCGGAAAATTGAAATGTTCACCCGCCGGCTTTTAGAAAGTTGTGATTTCAGATGTCAGATGTGTGCCTATTTATTTTTTTGCTCAGAGACTGTCTTGTTTGTCCAGTATATAAGGCAGAGGGATATTTCAGGCACATGATGGCATAAACCACATTGGTGGATGAGCAAGTGACTACTGATAGATATAGTTACTTGCATGCCCTGAGCTTTCGTCCAAAACATATCACACCATCCATGGTCTAAAACCAAGCCCTAACATATAATCACATTTGCTTGAATCCGACAGGTAGAGACAGACACCTTCAGAATTTCTATCAAGCATTTTTAAAACTACAGTACCCACTTGCAGAAATGAATAAACAGATTGACAGAACGAGGCAGGTACCTCAAAGTCATCTACTACAGGAGAAACCGAAGAAAGAAATCAACAGAATGCCACTAGTCATTGCCTATAACCTTCGTGTCAGAACTCAACAGCAATTATCAGGGAACTACAGCCTATTCTACAAGACTATCCCTTACTCTCTCAAGCCTTGGAAGGCAGACCTCTCCTCACTTACAGACTGCCCCCCAACCTTAAGCAGATACTCATCAGCAACTATAGATGTAACAACAGAACCATTAAAGCAGGCATGTATCCCAGCAACAAACCACACTGCCAACTTTGCCCACATATCTGAACAAAAGACACTATTGCAGGACCTAATAAAACCAGCTGCTCCATCAAAGGCTTATTCATCTGCTCATCCATCAATGTGATTCATTCCATCATGTGCCAGAAATACCCCTCTGCCTTATGTATTGGACAAACAGGAGGTCTTTGGACAAAAAAAAAAAATAAAAAATGGGCAGACGTCTGACATCAGAAATCACAACAGTCTAAAACTGGGTGGTGAACATTTCAATTTTCTGGATCACTCCGTGGATGATTTACTAATTGTGATGCTCAGACAGATGAATATCAGATCAAGGCTTCAAAGAGAAGCTGCGGAGATTAAATTTATTTGCAAACTTGATTGAATTGCTTCAGGGCTAAATAGGTACTTTGGATTTTTCTCTCATTACAACAGGTGATTTGACCTCATCTTCCTCTATATGCTGTTCCCCAGTGTTTGAATCTTAACAGCTTCTTTGATTTGCTGTTACAGTGTGACCTGATCCAATGACTTACACTTTCCTGCATTTATTTCCCTGCATTCTGTATGCTCCCCCATCTTCAAAGTATCTGACAGAGTGGGATTTTCATCCCATGAAAGCTCATGCAATAAATAAGTGTTAGTCTTTAACTGCCACACGACTTCTTGTTTGTTTTACTGAACTAGACAAACACAGCTGTGCCTTTGGAACTTGTGAATAATCTGTGATTTTTTAAGGGTTAAAAATTACATTTATAGGTTTTTACAAAGCTGTAGCTGGTGTGTTGTTGCATTCTGATGTTAGTTCCCACAACAGAAAGAGGAAGGACAAAATTTTCAAACCTGGGTACCAAAAGTTAACACAGTAATTCCATATTTAGGCATCTAGGTAGAGGTGGCCTGATTTTTCACTGTTGCTGAGCAACCCAACTTCTCATTGCAATTGTGGGAGGTGTAGGCACTCAACAACCAAAGATTCATCCTTCTGTATATTTGGGTAGAAATGCAATCTATTAACACCTTGGTGGCATGGCTATGTGAGACTTTTCTTCCACCTTTTTTCATCTTATATTGTAAATTCTTTTATACATAAATCAGGTTACTTGACCTTTTAATGCAGCATCTTGGTACTTCCTGATGCTTGAAATGGCTTTTCTGTAGCAGTGCTTTCCTGTATTTGATATGTAAGAGGCCCTGTTTTTAGCAGAAAAGATTTCTCTTCTGATGTTTTCTTCCTTGTTTCTTTTTTCCTCCCTTTCATGTTTTCTGAATTCTTCCTACTTTGCTGTTTTCCTTTCCTGTGTGTCTCCTCAAACTCTGAATTCCTGAGATTTTTTCTGTCTTTTCTACTCACTAGTCCTACAAGCTCTGATAATTGTTTTCTGTTTTCTGCCCATTTGCTGGTTCTACTGTACTAGGTGCACTCTGAACTGAAGTATCTTGATTTGACAGGCCGCTGTTTGGAGTAGGAGAGAAAACATAAAACGGAGGGTTGGAATAGCCAGACCTCTTGGATCTCTTCTAATACTTTGTCTTCATCATCCTCACTGACTAGAAAAAACTGTATCCGTCTATGTCTCAATGTGTTAGCATATAAATTGACACCAAAATGGGATGAGTTTTCATCTCTGGTGATCAGTTTTTTAAAAAAATGCTTCCTATGTTAGAATCGGCAGGAGTTGGAGAAAAGCAGAGAAGTGAAATAAGTTTTAGATATGGTTTGCAGCTATGACCTTGGTATTGGGTGATCAGGAGTCTTACGGCAGCAAGATGGAAGTGCTGTAACATAAATTATGGAAGTGTGTGAGATCTGAAAATTCACTGTGCAGCTTTTCTGTACTTGCTGTTATTTCCATGCACTCTGATTGACAGAGTGGTTGTAGACATTGCCTTAATTAAGCCTGAATAAGAATAGCTCTAAATTATCTGTTTGTACTATCTTTGATTATCTGAATTCTCATTCAGGCTGTGGGGAGCTCTCAGAAATTTTTTCTGATAGATTTTCCCAGGAAGAAAGGTAAATATTATTACCGTGAATAGGTAATTTCTGAATGTATGAGAGTGGCACTTCTCAAACTGCTCTGTGGGGAATTTGTTGCTGATAATTTTGAGTGAAGCTGGCTTGTCAAATGGTGCTGACTTTTTTTTGTCTCTGGCTGCTAAATTGCACTAAAAAGCAACTTCAAAAAGCAGTAAATGGTTTTCTAATATTAAGCACATTGTCACAGGGTGTTTTATATCTATTGGAGGAGCAGGTGGCCCGGGAAAGGGAGGAAAAATGCAAATTGGAGAGGAAATGTGCATGAGAGTATTTCTGCATGCAGGATAGGTTTACATTTATGGTGATGTGTAAATTACAGGCACTGCATGCCCAGCTAGCACTGGTATTAGTATAGGACAATGAGGCACTATTTAGGTGAGTAGAATACAGCCATGCTGGAATGTTAGGGTGGTCTGTATTGTAGGTGGCTTTGTGTAGAGTGTAGTAGTGTGTCTCTGCTGCTGGAGCCTTTCCCTACTAGAGTGAAAGATTCCAGTAGCGGAGAAGGATTGTGGCAGGAGGAAGCAACACAGAAGAGTTCCAGTAGTGTCCAAATACTGGAACTACCCCACCTTCTAGAGCCACACACTATGGTGTTTGGATGCTGCCTGCCTTTTATTGCTGCACTTGGCTACCTGTATTCTGTGTACCATGGCAAGTCTAGAGAAGGCTTAAGCTGTGGACTGCCTTATAGAACGATTGGTGACCCCCTATATTAGACATTATAGATTAGACTTTAGAGGAGATTTTACTTTATTGAGAAGTGAACTGCATAGAAAATCAGGTTGAAGGGCAGTTTGTGCAGGATCACATAATTGTCAAACAAGACATGTAGATTACCCTTTATGTCCGGGGAATGAAGAACATTTTGGTAAATCTTCTGTGAAACACATTTTAACTAATCCTTATGAGATGCTAACAGATTAGGAATTTAAAAAGAGGAAGAACGACGACTATATTCTCTCTCCTTTACTGCACACCTAAAAGCCCCACCACTCAGGATTTAGAGCATAAGGAATAAGGAGGTATTACCTAATAGGCATCTTTATTAGATATTAAAAAATAAGCTATTCTCAGTCAGTATTAAAACAAATTAATGAATTTGCTATTTTTATTGTTGAAGGGTAATTTCAGAGACTAGAGAAAAGATCAGTTTTAGTAGTACCATCAGTACTAGACTATCAGATTTATTTGTCTGTTTCTGCAGTAATAGTCCCAAATCATTTTATATAAAAATAAAGCATATTAGAATACAAACTCAAAAATAACCTACCTCGCATGCTCAATCTCTATATAGTTACCGACAGGACACAGAGGAAATACATGCTTTTATAGGACAAATGCTCCTGCAATATTTTTACTATTGTGTGTATTTAATCACAGAAGAATTTTATTTAAAATAACTTTCTGGCTAATGTCAGTACAAAGAGATGAATTCACATGACAACATGGACTAGTATAGGAATTCTTATGCTGTGTAATGTGGGATTGCCCCATGTTCAGCCATAATATTCCTCTAAATGTTCAAATTCTAATAAAAATACAATTCAGTATTTTAATAAAGATGATTGATGTATTAGTAGGTGTAAATTTAAAACAAACAAGGAGTCTGGTTCCTAAGGAGTAGCCTTGTTAGTCTAGTTCAGCAAAACAAGCAAGTAATCTGGTGGTGCTTAGACTAACAAATTTATTTATTGTATGAGCTTTCGTGAGAGAAAATCCTACTTTGTCAGATGTTTCTCCCACAAAAGCTCATGTGATAAATAAATTTTAGTCTTTAGAACTGCCACCAGACTCTTTGTTTGTTTTTGCTGAACTAGACTAATGTGGATGTCCCTTTGGAATTTGTAAATTTACAAGTTTGCATGTGTGGTACTGCATACAGATACAAAGGAACACTGTTCCTTCAATTGGAAACTGTAAGCAGGAAATGTACTTTTTGCATCAGTGAACATGACAAACACCATACAAATGGCAAGATAAATTAATTCTAAAAATCATAGAAATGCAGCACCAGCAGGGACCTTTATACATGATCTAGTTCAGGGTTTCCACCCTGTGGCCCACAACTCTCCTCCTACTGACTGTAGAAGGGATGACCCCTGCCAAAGAACCAAGGTGGAGCATGTTTCCATGGGACTAAAAGACTGGTGCAAGCTCCTTGCTGCAGCCAAGGGAATGGGAGAGCTGTGCTTCTGTCCTACTGGGAGTAGCAGGGAGCCTGGCAAAGCACTCTGCTTGGGTCCCTAGGTGCTGGGATCCTTGTTGGAGCCAGGGGACATGGAGATCTTGACCCTTGGAACAGTAGGTTTTCCCTATAAGCTTAAACACCAGTCTACATAAGGTGTTTTTTTATTATTTCCTTTAATAGTACTCCTTTAGTCTATATGCTACCACTTGTTACTTTCTGAGGTTTCTGTCTGAATTCTGAGAGACAAATAAAGTCCTAATGGAAGAACGTTTAGTTTTCTTCCAGTAAGTGGAGTTTTATTGGTTTACATCAGGACTGAATTTTCTCCATTAGGTTATACTGACATTAAGGCCATATGAGAGCTTGAGTAGTTTGGCAGCTGCCATCTTGAATAAATGAAGTTACAAATATTTTCCTTGATTTTTACAATTTTATTCTGTATCTCATCCAAACTTAAAATCTTCTACCCCATAGAATTTTGGTGGGTACCTCTTTGTATCCTTGATCATGTTTAATTACTTTCATTTACTTCTAACTTAATGATTTTTTTCATGTTTTCAAGAACGTTTGCTCTTCCTTGCAGTATTCCTTGTTTCCTGTCCAGTGCTCTTTCCATAACATGGAGCTTTCAAGATTATTTTTTTTCCTTAGAAAAAGGAAATTGGGTTCTACTCTTAATAGCAGTGATGCAACGTTTACTGAGTCAAGTGGAATGGGTGTGTCACTGACTCCACTTCTACTATGGTAAATGGAAGTGTGGGTTCTAGGAAGTGTCACTGGTAGATACAATGCCTTCCCTGATGTCCAGTTCCGTGGACCAGATTAATTGGTAGATGTGAGGAGTGATGAGAGCGGGTGCCATCCAGCTTTTGGGTGGTCAGCAATCAGCCAGGAAGGAACAGCTTCTCAGGGCCAAAGATCTCTGTCCCAGGGTACAGGGAGAGCAGGCCAGCACCTTAGGAATCCACATGATTTCTTCACATTTTTTAAAGACACTGCTGCAGTTCTCAATCTCACTCTTCTGAAGCTCCTAAGGAGTCAATTATCTCATGTCCTACTATGTGGAAAATAATGAATTTACTTGCATCTGGGGAAGTGGGTTGGAGCCCATGAAATCTTATGCCCAAAGAAATCTGTTAGTCTATAAGGTGCCACAGGACTCCTGCTGCTTTTAATGAATTTACTGTTTATTGCTGTGGGTATTATTGGTACTTTACAGACACTCTTCCTCTGAGGTGATTACAGTTACTATAGTAGATCAAAGTAACACAAATGAAAACTAAGCGGTATTTTCTCCCGTGAATGCTCATGCTGTAAATAAATTTTTTAGTTCTTAAAAGTGCCACCAGTTTTCTTGTTTGTTTTGGTGAACTAGACTAACACAGCTACTCCCTTTGGAACAAATAAAAAGTGGGGTTACTCAGCATACTGACAGATTAATAATGCAATACAAAAGGAAATGGCTTTTGAGGTTGAAGAAAGCTGGTCATTTGGTAAATCAGTAGTGGAAGGTTCTATGAAGGTGAGTTTCTTTGTGTGCTGAATGTGTTTCATGTTGAGTGACTTTTTGTGGGTGTGGAGTAAAGGAAATAAAATATCTGTGACAATTCTACATTCACACTCTTTAAATATCTTCAGTTTACAATATGGGTTGTTTACAGTCTGCTTGGCAAAATCACCGGTAGTTGGTTCACAAATTCATCTTGTGTTCACTGCTGTTTTAGGAGTGTAGTTTGTTTTATCACAGGAATAAGTGCATCTTTCTTGCCATCTTGTTGCATTGCAGCAACATTTCTATAACTGTGTAGTCTTCAGCAGCTCAGGACATTAACAAATAAGAATGGAATAGAGAAACTTACTTGTCTACATTTGCAGCTCTCCACTAGAGGTATGCTTCAAGGAACATCTATCATCATTTAAATTTTCAGGTTGTTTCAAAGAAAGGATTAGTCATAGTCAACTGTAGATGACATTGATCTGCTGTTAAGAAGGATAATTCATTTTAAATATTGAAAATCCTGTAACACTTACTAATAGTCTGAATACGTTTTTAATGTGTAGTATAAATTAAAGTCAATTGCTGTAATTAGAAGAAAAAAGTCATTCTGCTCTTAAAAATGAAATGCCATTCATCCTGTTAGTTTTATTATTTTTATGCTGTGCAAATATCATAAAACCTTTTATATCTGCAGTTTCTTTTAATCTTTTTATGAATTTTTACAGATTTCTTTTGCATTATTATAATCTGTTTGCATGCAGCAGGGTTCTCTATATTGTACATTTGCTGGTGCCTAGCTATGTAATGGTAAAGTTTACATTCAATTTCTTAGGTAGCAATGTAGGATTGGTCTTATTATTTTGATTTCTAGACACATCAACAGTCTGGGGAGCATTTGAGGATGCTCCGTACATAAAAAATGTGATAGAAAAAGAAATACATGAGTTTATGTCACATCTGCCTTCCTTGCCATGTGATGTGCTTTACTTCATGTATGTAAAAACAGGGTAACAGTCTAGTCACTGCCACTCCTGTCAGTTCTTTGCCGTCTTACCTCTATTAGCAGAGTGGTTACCATTTAAAAACATCATTAAAAATTAGGAGACTGCCACGTTCCCTGTACTGATAAGGAAATGAGATGTTGTAGCTGTTGGTAAATGCTGAGGGTTTAATGGAAGGTGCCGTAAATTGCTGCTCCTGGTGATTCCACTGGAGTGTTTGGTGCTACCATAATTGCTTGCACCATCTGTTGATATTTCTGATGATATCTTGAGTAGGGAGAGAGAGAGAGTGAAGAAGAACACATTTAGGTGGGCCACCATTGAGAGATTGTCATTTATATGTTGCAGACAATTAACAAAAGAATCACATAACGCTGCAGCTTGGTTTCTATGAAATCATTTAAGAAGGTGGGTCCAAAATTCTTTAGGACGCTATTAAAGTTGTTCACAGCATTATCGATAATGGGATCTTAACAGACTCCATACTTATTTTTTCTTTCAAAGCTTGGAGGAATAAGGTTATACGATCAATGTACACCCTTCGCAGCACCCTTGTCTTACTTGCATGCTCTGTCTGCTTGCAAGTTACATTGGGATAGCCCAGAATCTTAACTGAGCTTTTGCTCATAGACTGTCAGGTCAGAAGAGACCAACACAATTATCTAGTCCAGCGGTCTCAAACATGTGACTCACAGGCTGCATGTGGCCCCTAAAGCTGTTTCCTTTGGCCCACAATGACACTATTGTCACTGATATTTGCGATATCATTGTTTGGAAAGGTTTCAGTTGTGTGGCCCTCAGGCTACCATACTAGTCCTTCTGTGGGCCTTGTGATGTGTTTGAGACCCCTGATCTAGTCTGACCTTGCTAATCCAGGGCTTGACAAATTTTAGCTGGGAGCCAGCCCAGAAACTAAGGAGCTGGGTACTACAGAAGCAGAAGCCCCCCCTTGCCAAAAATGCTGCCACTGCTGGTGTAGTAACCCTTGGGGAGGAAGGGGCTAACACTCTGGTCAGTGAGTCCCAGGACAGCCAATAGGAATGAAGTGCAGGTTTTTGAATTGGAACAGCAGCCTTACCTGTTCCTGTTTGGATGCAGCTGAGCTCCTGGGAGGATCAGGAGGAGGCCAGAGGGGCCTGAGGAAGAATCCAGCAACATCCTTACCAAAGATAAGTTAAATTTGTTACTGACCAGGCATGGGTAGAACAGGGAATGTTTACTTAGATGCGGTCAGGGTATTTTCTTTGTTTTTGGCTTATTTTTTGGATTTCTCTGCTCTGAGCACATGTACCCCCTCCCACTACCCTATAACTACCTAAGTTAATTCCCAGAGAAGCAACTCTCTGTGTTTATCTGTTCTTTTTGATTAAAGACTTTACCTTTTCAGTAAGTTCTGGTTCTGTGTCCTGGAAGGGCAAGAGGTTTGTGTGCCCATGCCTCAGACTGCACAGGCAGCTACTATAGAGGACTTTGTTCCAGTTCCAGCTCATATTTCAGCTGGAGTTCAGTCACTTTCCTGAGGGAGGAATAAAAGTGATTGAGGATACCTCACAGGAAGGAATTCCCAAGTGCGCCTTCCTGGGTTTCAAGAGGTTTTTTTGCATTTGGGTGGTGGCAGCGATACCACTCCAAGGCCAGGAACTGGAGGCTTTGGAGAGTGTTAAGACCAAGCTTTAAGGCCAGTGGCTTTTCTGGCCTGTTGCAGGCCCCCACCTTCTGCACGCAGAGTGCCAGAGTGGGGAAACAGCCTTGACAGCTGGTTTCAGCAGCACTGCAGTGTGAAAAAGCCCCAGGCCTCCTACCATTAAGACCTGTCAACCATGGCACTTTCAAGGGCAGGGGTAAGGCAATTGCATGGCAGCGCCACTGGTAGCATCAGTGCTGGCGGCTTTTTTTTCAGTCACCAGGTGATGTTTCACTTCTGAATTATTGTGGCATGGCAAGGCACCATGGTAAAAATTCTGGATACCGTGGTGACCTAGTGCCTGGGATTTGTTGAGCCCTGCACTAGCCAGACTTAAGTTGAGGAAGAATGGTATGTCGCTTGGTCTTCTCTTAATACAAGATTAGGCGTGGTTGAGGGCATAATTTCTGTTTCATGTTTATCTATGTATCTTACAATTTTGTTCTTAATTTACTAAAGAACTTATTCGCCTAGCCCTGAGTTCAGGCTTAATGCCCTATAATTGCCATCATCACATCTGGCACCTTTATAAAGAATTGTTACATTAACTGTCCTCTAGTCATTTGGTAGAGTGGCTGATTTAGGTGATATTTTATATATTACAGTTAGTAGTTCAGCAGTTTCATGGTTGAGTTCCTTGGCACACTTGGGTGAATACCATCTAGTCCTGGTGGCTAATGACTGTTTAATGGATCAGTTTGTTGCAAAATCTCCTCTATTACCACCTCACTATGGGGCAGTTCCTCAGATTTGTCACCTAAAACTGGCACTGGTGTAGAGATCTCCTCTCATTTTCTACAGTGAAGACCAATGTAAAGAATTCAGTTAGGCTCTCTGCAATGGCCTAGACTTCCTTGTTTGCTCCTTGAGCACCTTGGCCATCCATTAGCCACACTAATTTGCAGACTTCCTGCTTTTAACGTACTTAACATGTTTTTCATTTTCCTCCCATTCTTTAAGTTCCCCATCTTCAAGCATCTGACAAAGTGGGATTTTCTCACACAAAAGCTCATGTGATAAATAAATGTGTTAGTCTTTTAAAGTGCCACAGGACTCCTGGCTTGTTTTACAGGACCCCTTGTTTGTTTTGCTGAAGTAGACTAACACAGCTACCCTTTTGGAACAAGTGGTTTTTTTTTGTTTTGTTTTGTTTTTTTAAATGATTGTGCCCTTACTAAATTGCTATTCAAATCCTTTTTTTATCTGCCTTCTTCTTATACTTCTACACTTGACTTGCCAAAGTTTATGCTTCTTTCTATTTTCTTCTCCAGGATTAGAGTTCCTGTTTCTAAAGGGTGTGTGATAGGGCAGTTTTTCTGCAACAACTGGGGGCAGAGAGTTTAAGGAGGCACAGCAGGGGCAGCCAGTCAAGTGGAGAGGCTGCTGGGCCAGTCAGAGCCCTGGGCTAGGTACAAAAGCTGGCTGCAGAGGCAGACCAGGGCCAGACTCCCTTGAATGCTGCAGAGAGCAGGACCTAGCTGTCCAGGAGCTGCGGGTTTAGCAAGTGGTCAGCTCCCTGTGGACTGCAGGGCTCTGTAGGACTGAGCCTGCAGAGAAGCAGTGTTGCAGAAAACTCTTAGAAGGGGAGAAGCAGTCTGAGACTGCTGGGGCTTAGTAGGAGCCAAGGAAGAGGCGAAGGTATGGGAGCTGCAGGGAAATGGCCCAGGAGACCTTGCACATCAAGGGTGTTGAGGCATCTCCTGCAGCAAGGTGTACAGGGTTCCTGGACCACAGACCAGAAAAGCAAGCAGGCCTGGGTCCCTACCTACCTCCCCCAGACCATGGAAGAAAGGCCAAAAGACCAGGGGTGGCCCATGCAACTGAGAGGGGTCCACCAAGACTGGGACTTTCCCTGGAAGGGGGGGATACATGGAGTGAGGCCCAGCCAGAGAGCTGGGTTACTGTAAGAAGTCGTAAAAGAGCAGCGAGCACCAGAGCGTAGGGGTGTGTCTTGAGCGTAACTCCCTAAAGCCCATCCCTCACCAGGGATCCGTGACTGAGTGCCTTTTTTCCATTACATGTTTTGCTGCTATTTGGAAAGAGTGGCATTTTTTTTTGTCCTTTTACCGTGTTTGCTTTTATTTTGTTATATTTAATGTTAGCCTGTATTTTGGTGGTTTTAAGTAGTCTTCATGCAGTTTGCAGTCATTTAATCTTTTTGACTGTTCTTTTTAATTTCCATTTAAGCAGCTTCCTCATTTTTACGTAGTGTCTCTTTTGAAGTTAAGTAGTATTATGGTAGGTTTCTTTCCCTCTTACAAGCTCATTAAATTTAATTATATTATGATCACTGCTACCAAGTGGTTTAGCTATATTCAATTCTATAACCAAATCCTGTGCTCCACTCAGGAGTACATCAGGAGTTATCTTTCCTTTTGAGAGTTCCAGGACAAACTGTTCCAAGAAGCAGTCATTTACGGTGTCTAGAAATTTATCTGTTCATCCCATACTGAGGTGAGGTATAACCAATCAATCTGAAGATAATTCAAATCCCTCATTATTATTGTCTTTTCTGCCTTTGTAGCCTGTCTAATCTTGTTGATTCTTTCACAATCACCATCATGGTTAGATAATCAGTAGTATATTCCAGCTGCCGTACTGTGATTATACAAGCATGCATTTTCTATCCATGAAGATTTTTAATTTATTTGACTCTGCTTGTTTTTCCATTTAGTGCCAGTCCCTAATGAGTGAAAACTGAATCGATCATTCCTATATATTTCATCCACTGGTGTTAACACATCCTATTGATTATTCTCATTCCAGTGCTTGTAGTGCCTGTTATATTGTTACTCTTGCTTAATGCTGGTGTTCTACTTCACTCATCTTGGTGTTTAGACTTCAGCATTTGTATATAAGTCTTTTCACACGTCATTAAGGGTATGTCCACAGGGCTTTTATTTCGAAACAACACTGGATGTTTCAAAATAAAAGTCCCTAAGTCCACACACCACTTCCTTGTTTCAAAAGGAGGGAGCTCCTCATTTCAAAACAAGAGCCCTCCTTTCAAAACACCTTAAACCACTTTGCTTTTGAAAGGAGGGTTATTTTGAAACCAGTTGTTTCAAAGTAACGCCATTTGGACATGTTATTTTGAAACAAGGATTGTTTCAAAATAACAAGGACCTTCCTCCCAGGGTGCATAGCACCCTGGGGGGAATGTCCCCCCCCATCAGCACCCTTGCCAGGGATCAGCACCCTGGCTAGGGTGCTGAGTGGAGTGCAGGGGGTCGGAGGGTGCCCCAGCTGGCTTCCCCCCACTTCCCCTTTCTGGGAGCAGGGGGGAAGGGGGCCTCAGCCTCCTTTGCCTCCCCTACCCCTGGCAAGGGGAAGTGGGGGGAAGCCATCTGGGGCACCCCCAGGGTTCTGCCCCCAACCTGGGCTGTGGGGGAGCTGCTGGCCCTGCAGCCCGGTCAGGGGGACTGCAGCCCCCGTGGGGTGGCCACTCCAGGGGGCAGCTCACCCTGCCGCTGGGGCTGCCCCCAAGCCCGGGGCACCCGGCCCCTGGGGTTCCCTTGTGACCCCCTCCTGCCGGGGGCGGGGCCGGGGCCGGGGCTGTCTCACGCCTGGGATTCCCCGGTGCACCACCCCCCGCTCCTGCCGGCAGGGGCGGGGGTGTGTGTGCCGGGGAGTCCCAAGCAGGAGGTGGGCTGGGGAAGCCCCCCCACCCCAGTAGAAGCAGCGGGGGGGGCCAGAAGCGGTGGGGGGGCAGGGAATCCTTGGGGCGGAGGGGCCAGGGAAGCCCGTGGCAGAAGCTGTGGGGGGACCGGGGAAGCCCCCCCACCCGTGGCAGAAGTGGCAGAGGGGCGCGAGGGAATCCTGGGGGCGGGGCAGGGCGGCCCTGCCCCGCACAAGCATCCCCACCCCCCATCTCGAAATAGCATGTCCACTGTGTGGGCATGCTATTTCGATTTCCGCTTTTTTTCTTATTTTGAAATAAATAAGACGTTTTGAAATAAGGTGTTATTTCAAAACGGCTTGTTTCGAAACAAGGTCTTGTGTGTGGACATAGCCTAATACTCGTGTCTCTGTGTGCTGTATTTAAATGAGACACTTTTACACTTGATTGCCCTTCTCTCCTTGTATTTTACCAACTTCTTTCCTGTGCTCTTTACTTAGAATATAGAGTTATCCCTTTTAATAAATCCATCCCTAATAAAGGTCTCTGCCTGAACCATATGATCCTCCACATCTATTGGCTGTCTCCTACCACTTATTTATTAAGAATGTAATGAAGGATTTTTTTTATGTACATGGCAGCAGTCGGATTCCATTTCAGTTTAGGTGGAGCTCATCCTTCCTCTATCCAAGGGTAAATCATGCCTGACCAATCTCATCTCTTTCTGTGATCAGATGACTGGTTTTCTGGATGTAGGAAGAACCATTGATGTGATATACCTTGATTTTAGCAAGGCTTTTGATACAGTTTCCCACAGCATTCTCATTGTCAAATTAAGGAAGTTTTGGTTGGATAGGTGGACTATAAGGTGGATAGAAAACTGGCTAGATCAACGGTTTCAGCGTGTAGGAATCAATGGTTCCATGTCTAGCTGGCAGCCAGTCACAAGTGGTGTGTCCCAGGGGTCGGTCCTGGGGCCGGTTCTGTTCAACATTTTCATCAATGATCTGGATGATGGAATAGACTGCATTCTCAGTAAGTTCGTGGATGACACCAAGCTGGGGGGACCAGTAGACACGTTGGAGGGCAAGGACAGGATTCAGGGAGACCTAGATAAATTGGAACAGTGGGCCAGTAGAAATCTTATGAGGTTCAATAAGGACAGGTGTAAAATCCTGTACGTGGGACGAAAAAACCCCATGCACCGCTACAGGCTGGGAAACATTCAGCTAAGTAGCAGCAGTGTAGAAAAGGACCTGGGGGTCATGGTGGATGGGAAGCTAGATATGAGTCAGCAGTGTGCTCTTGCTGCCAAAAAGACCAATGGCATACTGGGCTGCATCGAAAGAAGTATTACCAGCAGATCAAGGGATGTGATCCTTCCCCTCTATTCTGCACTGGTAAGGCCACATCTAGAATACTGTGTTCAGTTTTGGGCTCCCTATTACAAAAAGGACAGGGACATGCTAGAGAGAGTTCAGAGGAGGGCAACCAAAATGATTAAAGGGCTGGAGCACAAGCCCTATGAGGACAGACTGAAAGCATTAGGCTTATTTAGTCTGCAGAAGAGAAGATTGAGGGGGGATTTGATAGCAACCTTCAACTACTTGAAGGGATGCTCTAAGGAAGATGGAGCTCGACTGTTCTCAGTAATAACAGAGGACAGAACGAGGAGCAATGGTCTCAAGTTGCGGTTAGGGAGGTCGAGGCTGGATATTAGAAAAAAACTTTTTTTACTAGGTGAGTGGTGAAGCCTTGGAATGAGCTGCCGAAGGAGGTGGTGAAATCTCCATCTTTGGAGGTGTTTAAGGCCTGGCTGGACAAAACCCTGACTGGGATGGTTTAGTGGGAGTGGTCCTGCCTCTGGCAGGGGGTTGGACTAGATGACCTGTGAGGTCCCTTCCAACCCTATGATTCTATCACTGCTTCCTTTCCCAAAAGGTTCCCCCAGAAGCCCTCTACCCTATACCATTTTCTCATCCATGTTTTTTAAGTTCCTCTTGTCTGTGGTGGTTTGTTTTGTGTTAGTGCTTTATTGACTATCGGTTTTGGGGGAAAAAATCTTAGAATTTTTAACAATATCCTGACTCCTTTAAAATGAGATTGCTTAAAATAAGCACCTGAAACTCCCTGGGGTTATACTAGAAGGAGGAGGAAGACCAGACTTGATATTTCTCATATTTTCTAAGGTTTAAAAAAGAGCAAAATGAAAAATTTACATCAATTTAAATTTGATTACAAAGCAAATACTGAAGACAGAGAAAGGTTGACAAAGGAGAATAAATATACAGTGAGAAGTAAATAAAGATTTTAGGTGAGCATTTTTTGAATGAGATAATAGAAATCTTGTTTTATATGTCTGGTTAGTAGTTTGTACACATATTTCCTTTTTAATAAAGGATCCAGTACTGGACAGAGTACAGAACAAGAAGCAATGGTTTCAAGCTGCAGTTGGGGAGGTCTAGCTTGAATATGAGGAAAAAGTTATCACTAGGAAGATCATGAAACACTGGAATGGCTTATCTAGGGAGGTGGTGGAACCGCCATCTTTGGAAACTTTTAAGATGTGGTTGGATAAAACCCTGGCTGGGATAATTTAGTGGAAGTAGGCCTGCTTTTAGCAGGGGGTTGGACTAGGTGACCTTGTGAAGTCACTTCCAGCTCTGATATTCTATGATTCTTTGTGCCCTCCCCGTGTGGAACTGGTAGCATTTCAGAGAATGCTACCATGGATGTCCTGGCAACCTAAATTTGGTCCCCAGGACCCTTTTTCTATGTTCCTATGTGTTTTTGGTTCTTATATGTGCCATGACTACGTGCTACTCCCCAGCATTGTGCATAAGTCTATCTAGATGTCTTGTGAAATCTGCAGACTTTGCATCTAGCAGGCATTTCACCATATTCACCATATTGTTCTCCTGATAGTCACAAAACCAGCTATCACTATTTGCAATAATTGAATACATTACTATTTCTTGGCTCTCCCTAATAATTGGGTTCCCTCCGCCAGAGGGGTAGGATCATGGTAAAAGAGCAAGACATCATCTGGAAGGAGGATCCCAATGATGGGATTGTTTCCTTCTCCTTCATTTTGATGGTCTATTTGCCCAAGACTTTCATCCTCCTTAACAGCACAGAGTCATAGACAGGGGGGTTAGACTGCTTTGTTTTCTCCCCGAAAGTCTCCTCTGTGTCCCTCTCTGTTTTCCCTAGCTCCTCCAATTCAGCCACTCTGATCTCGGAAGATTGTATTGTTTCTGAGGACCATGAGCTGCTTGCACTACATGCAAATGTATGACATATACATGTTGCATTCAGAGCAATAAACTGGATAGCCCCAACTCCAGTGCTGGACTTCTATCTACCCTGATTTTACTTTTCCAGGGTGTTGTTTTTTTGGGGGCCGGGAGGTCTGTTATTTTCAGAAGTTTAGATTGTTTATTAGGTATATTTGTGTCTCACATGCCTTCTCTGTTGCAAAACTCCTCTTTGTTGCTCCTACAATTAGCAAGTTAAGTACACAACAAATTAAATCCTGTCAAGGAATGCTTCTGTTTCACCTGGAGACCTCCTTCACACAAATCCCGTTTGCTGCACCTGCTTGATAGTGCCTATGTTTGCAAAGGCACTGACTTCTTAAACCCCTGTTTTCCTGATTTTCACCCATGAAAGTTCATGTGATAAATTTGTTAGTCTTTAAATGTGCCACCTGACTCCTTGTTTGTTTTGCTGTTCTCATTAGTTAACTCTGCTCCTTCTACAATGGGTGCTAGTAGGGTTAGGGATCAAAGGGTAGCAGGTTAGAGCCTTGTTAGTAGCAAGCTAGTAAGCTGTTCGGCTAGCCTCTCAGGCTTTTGGCTCAGGCACACAGCCCCCAAAACAGATTACACTATTATCTTGAATCAAACAAGCTCATGGCAAGTAAGCACACAAGAAACAAATTGACAGACTCATCACAAGGATCATATCACCTCTCCTCCATCACATAAAGACCTTCCCGACAGAAGTGTCTGCTTCTCTTTGTCAGGTCCTCTCATCACCACGGTGGGACTCCTACCATATTTCCATAGGGAAATTTGGCAATTTCGTATGTAAAACTTATTCATACATAATTTACAGATACTTGTTTAGGGCCTGTGTCTGTGCCTTTTCCAAACACAGCACTAAACATTTTAACATATTACTCTATTGTAAGCGGTGCTACTGGATCCATCTGTCTGTTGGGCTGTTGACAATTCCCATTATGTAAGACCATTTTCAGTGACTTATAACTTTTTCTCACATTTTAATTGTTTGGGGTGAAATGCTCCATCCCATGTGCCTGCCACAGGCTGACTTCTTTTGTAATACTTAAACAAAAATGGTTCAGCTGTTTCCAAGAACAAGGCTAGAGGAAGTGATGTTATTTTGCCTGTAGACAACACTAAACAATCCTGATTCATCATCAATGCAACTCCATCCTGTGCATTGAATGAAGCAGGGGTCCTGTGGAAAAATAGTATACAGTCTTGTAATTAAAGACTAGCATATTGCATACACATGAGGAGGTTTCTTAACTTTTCAGTGCTTCACTTTTATAACCTTAATAATGTTCATTTAATGGTGTTAGTGTGTGTTAGCACACACTGATGCTGAACCCGTATAGTTACTATCATAGGCAGTGTCACTTCTTAGCAGGTCAAGGTTTTTTGAATGCTGAATGGATGTCTTAGGGTAGATTTTCTTAAAGACTATGTAAATAACCACAAAATGGCTATCAGATGTTGTATTGTACTGTGGGTTTTTTTAAGCATGCTGTTTTTGTTCCTGTTTTGAGACAAGGGATAGCTTGGCCTTTCACATAATGCAACATATTATGGGTTTTTGTGTGTTAATAGAAGGCAGAGTAATAATTGTACTTTTTCTCCAGAAGGAACAATTATGGACAGTTTTGTCAGAACACATATAAACCATTTGTTTATTAATCTGATCAGTTACAGTTCCCATCATGGGCCACAGTATTACGTTTCAAGTCCTGATGTTTGTTATACAGTCTCAACTGTCTTCTATTTTATTTTTTAATGAAAGTTGAATTGTTAGTTATTCTGGACTTATTTATAGACAGACTCTGGGAGGTGGTGATACATCTATTGTTCACCTTGTAGGCCTGTATTCAAGGCTGAATTGTTGCTAGATGATTAATAAATAGTAATTAGTGAGTGTGTTCACCAGATTGCCAAACTGCTGTTTACCACTTAGTAAATTCATATTTGCTGGCAGGAGGAACAGGTAGGAATTCCTTAAGCTTTAGAATTTTAAAGCTGCTAAACTGCCTCACCAGTTTAGGAAAAAAAGGGGTTTTAAGAGAGAGATGGTTTTGGTTCTTTATCTTCAGGATTCTGAGAATTAATTTTTCCATCAGAGAGTCTCAAAAGACAAGGAAGAATAACTGTATTTTTATTACTTTGTATTAAAAACTGTGTTTTGAAAAGTAACTGCAAATACATAGGGATTTGTATTAGAAGAAACATGATAATGGAAACACAAAGTATTTGGCTGCTGCAAATAAAGTCTCCAAGAATCTGACCACTGTTAAAATGAAAATGACAATTGAGGCTAGAGAAATGCGTCATTATAGGTGAGACCCCTGGTGCTGCTGCTTCCATTTTTTGATTCTTAGGTTCAATGGGAGATGTATATTTGGGGAAAGTCCAAGGAGGAGCTGTTAGTGTTCACCAGAATCTCTCTATATCTGCCTTTTCCCTCATTTAATATATGCATGATTTAACAGGGAATAGTAAGAATCCTTGCATATTATTAACAACTTTAAGAGCGTAACTGTAGAAGTTTTACTAGTGACTACTTCAGATTGATCAGAGATTTCATGGACTTAATAGTAATGAATGGCTGGTAGACTTAAGTTTGTACAATTTTGAGTAGAGAAAGTTATGGAGAGTTATTCTTAAAGGGTGTAATAGGTACTTTAAAACACATCTGGAATTATGGTTTGGCTGTCTCAAACTTTAAAAAAAGTCAAGTTTTGGGCGAAGTAACAGATCAAGCTTTAACAATTCATTTATCCCACATTTTGTGCTCTGAAAGTCAATGCCCCATTCCTAGGGAGAAACTGCTCTTCTTGTTTGGATTTGATACAAGTAATTATATTGGATTAGGACCAATAGCACCACGGACAGCTCTAGTGGCTGCTCCTGGTGTAAGAATGAAAGTTGTAGAGAGAACACTTTCTGCTTCCGAGGGTTTGGGGAAAAGCATCATTGGCTCCAGAACAAATGAGGAAGATAAGAGACTCTGCAGTAATGGGGCAGTGTTGCATGGTAGGCCATTCCTTACGCCTCTGTTGGGGAGACTACAAGGGGCATGAGCAGGAAGGGTGTCCCTGCAATCTCCTCTGTGTTCAGTATTCACAACAGTACACAGCCCTTGGGGTGGGGCAGCACAGCCTAATGGCTGCAGAGTCAGTAAGTGGCCCCCAGGTTGGAGCAGAACGGCCTAGCGGCCACAGAGTCAATAAGCAGCCCTCTGGTCAGGGCAGCAAGGTGTAGCAGCCACAGATTCAGTAAGCAGCCCTTGGGTCAGGGCAGCACAGCCTAGCAGCCACAGAGTCAGTATTAAAGGGCATCTTCTATGGAGTACAGTGCCGGGGGGGGGCCTCAGGCCCTCCTGCTCCACTGAGCTCCAGCGCAGGGCCCTATTGATGGCAGGGGAGTGGTCTATAGCACCAGGTCAGCAGAGATCCCTACTGAAAAGCACTGACTGGTTTTCCACGCTACTCCTGGCTACCTCTGGCTTCACCCTTCGTGCCCCCTGGACTACCTCCTGCCTGAGTGCTGGGGATGGCTTCCTGTGAGACACTGTTCCATGCCTTCTTCCTACTTGTTACGGTTGCTGGCCATTTTCTTGCAGGACCCTGGGGTTGGTTGGCTAAGGCAAGTACCTGGGTGGTATCTTTATGCTGCTCGCTGTTGGTCACTGTTCCTCCGGGCTTCCTCAGGAAGCAGTTTCTCCCACATCTTGGAGCTGATGCAACTCCATGTCAGGGGCTTCCAGCAGGCGTCCTCCCTCTTCTCTGGTCAGCCCAGACTGAGCTGAGCTGCTCCCTTTTATTCTGGGACAGCATGCTGAGCATGCCCAGCAGGGCCTAAGAGATGGAGCTTCTGCCTCCCTTAGGCTAGAAGGGGCTTGCCTAGTGTGGGGTGTATCCACCCCATCACAGGCAGTGATGGAAAGCTACTTTGGAGAGGGTCTCAAAGTATTGATTTTTGGGAGCTCAGCAAGCATTAAGTCTAGCAAGGTCACTGAGTTCTCATGGTTCTTCTCTTTGCAGAATTGAGCTATTTCCATTCACTTCTTATTCTCTACTTCGTGGCCCTTTGATCTCTTGACAGTAGCCCATGTTCCTATCTTTTCCTTCATGTCTTGTCTCAGAGCAGCGGTTGCAGAATCTCTCAATGTTGAAGAAACAAGGTACAGGTTTTCACCTAGCACCAAATAAAAAGATCACCCTGAGAGGATTATAGTGGGGCAATGGTTCTGTAGCTGAAATGCAAAGGCGAGTAGTACATTTAATGACTGGTTGGACTTCACTGTCTGCTACTGTAACCTTGTGTATTCTGTTCACTGTCTCTGATTTCTTTCAGTACAGTTTATTCTAGCTCCCTATTCTCCCTTCTCAGGAGAGCTTCTCCTTCCCTTCTTACCTATTCCCTATTATGTGCAGGCTGTTAATGAGACTGCTTTTATTCCCCCACCTCAGTTCCCTAGTAGGAGCCCTCTTTCATTGGAGTTATTCCTGTTTTCATGATGCTTTCTTTAGAGCCACAACTGTAGCCAGACACTTCATTTATTGAAGCCTAAACTGCCTCTGGTACTGTTGCTGACAGTGTCTCTGCTGATGGGCTATGAATAGGTGGTGGCTTATGACAGGTAATAGGAACCTTCCCGCTAGAAAAGGGGGAATGAGAAGTTTCTTTGCCCTCCCCCCAGTGGGGTAAATTAACTCAGATAGCTGTTTAAATTTAACTAATTGGCTACAGGTACATGCCAGTCCAGTCCAGGAGTTTTTAAAAATTAAAATTGAGATTAAATAGCCTGAGGCTGTCACTCCCAGGATGTGATCAGCCTTTTGGATTCTTTGATTTACAAAGCCTTGATAAAATGCACATTATTAGGATTCAAAAGAATGGACAGTCATTTGGCTGCTTTACCTGCTAACTGCATGGCATAAATGAGATTAGCTGCTTAATGATGAAGATCCTTGCCTACAGGGACAGGTATTATCCTTATCCTTATTTTCACTGGAGAAAAGAATCAGACACTGTTGTTTGCTTTATTTGTATTTTCAGTGTTCATATTTTTAAATTAAATGTTGAAAAACTGCAGAAGGTTTGCACTAGAATAAAGATCCCAACACTTCTTCTGTTTCACTGGAGATGTTGACTAAAAATATAAGCAGCTTATCAGTTGTCTCCTCTGTGAGTCTTTGTTAATGTCAGGGAGATGTAGGTTGTGGTATTAGCAACTCTGACACTGATTACTTAGAAATTAATTCCGTTCTTTCTTATTCCCATCTCCAAGGGTTTAACAGTCCTGTAATTACAGCAGTCTCACCCAGAAGGGAAGACAAAAAGTCTGCAAACCCATTACCTTACAGACTTGATTTGTTCCTTGATTCTGTTAGTTTCAAGGACTCAACATCATTTGAGTTAATTTTTTTATTTTATTTCTTTGCATTCAATCTACAAGATGTTTTTAGGTTAGATATAATCTTTGTTTAGTGTTTTATTAGTTTTATTCGTTGGATTTGGAGGTATTGATTTGTATTTATCTTAATTTAGGACCTGCTGTACCAGGTGCTAAGTGTCCCCAAACTCTTTGAATTGTAAAGGTAGTTGAAGACTCTTGACCCCTTGCAGGATCAAGCTCTAAGTCTTGAAATATGAGCCTTTCTAAAGGGTGTCAGTTAGTCTGATGCGCAGTTTTGTGTAATCCAGGGGTCTCAAACTCAAATCACCATGAGGGCCGCATGAGGACTAGTATGTTAGCCCAAGGGCTGCGCCACTGAAACCTTTTCATGCAATGATATTGCAAATATCAGTAGCAATAATGTCATTGCAGGCCTCACGAAATAGCTTTAGGGGCTGCATGCAGCCTGCAGGCCACATTTTTGAGACCCCTGTTTGGAAGGATGCTGTTCATATTTCTGAAAGGCAAACTGATGATTATGGGAATGTCAGGACTGCCTATTATGAAGGTTGTTTGACACTTCGCATTATTAGACTCGGTTTTAAGTTATTTTTAATTTTGTCAGATCGAACTATTTATTTTTAAATTTTCCATACCAAAGGTCTTTCTTAAGCTAACCAGACTGCACATGCTCTGTTCCAACAGAGTAACTGTGTTCATGCTCCCTCCATCCCAGGCTACAGGGGTAACGCTGGACTTTCTCTGGGATGGTTGATTTAGGCCAGGTGGGGCTGGGCACTGGAACTGACATCAGGAATTGCTGATTGGAACTGACTCTTCCTGCTGTACTTACCTGGTTTGTAAGGGGGAGGTGGGGGGAGAAACAACATGTAATTAAAGATTGTCACAATGCATCTGCACAAGACGGATAAATTAAAGTTGTGTAGGCAACCTTAATTCTGACTCTTGCTAACTGTTGAATGCTTGACACTTCAGTGGTACCCTTCTATTGACACAATTTTTTTGTGCATACCATGAGCGAAAACTAGAAGATAAATGGAGCTACTAAAAGAAAGATGGAACAATGTGTATCTGAAATAGGTACAAATTCTACTCTTATTTATACAGTATAGATATAATCATGAATGTTTACTTTTTCAAGTTTCTGAGATTGATTTGGTCTAATATTACATTCTGAGTAAGTTTGCAATGTTGTTATAGCCATGCTTGTCTTAAGATAAGAGAGAAGTAATATAATATTTTTATTGAACTGTAGACCTCTGCAGCACAGGACCCACTAAACTGATGCATTCTGTTGATGGTATGGGGAATAGCTCAAGTAGTCTGCCATCTGGTAGTCAGTGCTTTAATCTCTCTTATGCCTTGCAGTCTCTCCTCATAACCTCAGCCCTTCAGCTGAGTCCACCATACTCTCTCTCACCCTTCTGGGTGCATGTGTGTCAGACCACCTCTAATCCAGTCACCACTCACTTGCTTTCTCTTGTAGGTAGGGTTACCAGATACCAAAGTATGGAAGGAGGACAGGGAAGTACAAAAAGGAGGACGTTGGAAGACACATACACGTCCAGACCCCCTTCACCACCTCTGGGTCCCCTTCACCCACCCCAGCTGCTGCCACACCAAATCCTGTCCCCAAGGCCCAAACCCTCGCCAGCCCAGGCCTCCTTACTGGTGTGTCAGGGTCAGGAAGGAGCCCGCCCCAGGGAGTCACAGCCACGCTGGTAGCCTGGGCTGCCGTCGAAGGCTAAATATAGTGCCAGCCCTGGCAAGAAAGAGAGGGGGCACATGCCAGTCAGGCCGGTAGGGGCGAAACCTCCCCAGGCTCCAGGAAAGGAGGGGAGGGGTGGCTGGGCTCGCTTGCACCCTCCATAGCACCCTGAGCTGGTAGGGGAATGTACCAGAAGAACTCTGCTCTTCTATTTTTGAAGGGCCCATCTGGAAGGCTTCCTTAGCGTTTAGGGCATCCGGTGTAGTGAAAAAGCTGGACAAAATCAAATATTTCAAAAATGCCTGCCAGACAGAGGATACAAGGGCAAAAAGGGGAACATGTTCTGCTTTTGCCAGATGTCTGGTAACCCTACTTGTTGAACTTCAGCCCTCCAATCTCCCCCCTTCCAGAGGTCAGGTCCAGTCCCAGCTGGGCCACTTGAGTCAGTGGCCAGCACTGTCCTTGCACTTCTTCCTTGAGGTCTCTCTGGCCACTGGTGATCTGGCTGAGGTGCGTGGGTCTTCCATCTGCCCATCTCTCTGGGTCTGACCTAGGGACCCTTTGCACTCCATTGAGTGCCATCTCAGCCTCTTCACTCCTCTTCTTGTGTCTGCACCAGGTCACCTGGGGCATTCATATCCCCCTCCAGGTATTTGCAGTCCTTGTATCAAGGCAGCATCCCTGGGAGCTATCTGGGGTTCTATGTCCCACAGCCCAGCTCAGCACAACCTTCTTTCTCGTGGGTCTGAGGCAAACTACCCAGAGCAAGGACTGTAGCCTTGCCCTTATACCTGCTCCTGGGCCCTGTTAGGCCCTGAAGCCCTCTGCTCCTATTGACCAGAAATTCCCTGCAGATCTTTTAACCTCTGCTTGGCTAGAGTGGAGAAACTACTCTGCTACGTGGACCAACTTTTGTTGATGGAAGGGACAAACTTTCAAGATTCACAGAGTTGTTTTCTCTTCAGGGCTAAGGAAGGTAACTAGAGTATCTGGATTGAGACAAATTGTTATGCATAAGGGGAATCACACGTGCTGTAGGACAGTAGTTTTCAAACTTTGTTTCTCAGGACCTAGTTGAAAATAAACATTTATGCCCACGACACAACAATTACATCTTTGAGCAATGCATTCTAGTCTTTTGGTGGCGGCAGCAGGGGGTGCTGCAACCCAGTTCGTCAGGGTCTGTGACCCACTACTACATCTGACCCTAAGTTTTGAAAACCACTGCTGTAGGAGACAACAATAATTTGAAACGCTCTGTTTCCTGATAACCCTTAATTGCCCACTATTTTAAGTCGTCATTTTAAGTTCTCTCTTGGTTTCCGAGGTACATATTTTCTTTCATGTTAGTTTATAGAGATGGGCAGATTCCAGCTAGTCTATCAATTATATGTGTTCCATTACCATAGCATTTGAGCACTTCACATTGTTTTAATATGTTTGTGCATAGAACATGCTGGTGAGGTAGGGAAATATGATTATTCCCATTTTACAGATGTGAGGTTCAAAGACTTGCCCAGGATCATAAAGGAAGTCTGTGACTCAGCAGAGGAATAAGCCTGAGTCTTCAGAGTTTGAGTCTAAACACTGATTCATCTTCCTGCTTCATTTACAAATGGATATTTAGCTACCACTGAAGTGAGTAGGAGCTGGGTATGTGAAGGCAGAACTAGGTACAAAATATAGTTTCCCCTCCTGTTATGATCTAATATAGCAAACTATTGCAAATTAAAACCGTTCTTGTCAGTTTTTGCTGCCCATAGTTTTCACCTTCTATGCAGAGCAGGCTCTCTACTTGCCTCTCACTTGGATATTTGCTGTGTCTTTGTGCTGTACTTTACTTATCTGTTCTGTTTTCCACTGTACTGTCTTAATTAGCCAATTACTTTGTTCCATCTAATTCGTTAGTTTTTCATCTTGTAATACAGACCTCGTCATTTCTCCTTCTGCATTTCTTGGTAGTTTTGACCACTACAGTTAATGGGACATATAGACAAAGATAAATTGGTTAAAATCTGGTGACACATTATAAGTTAGCACATTATTTGCAATTGTGTAACCTATCCAATAAATATTTTTATCTTTTGTCCATGTTTTCCTTTGAGGAGAGCAATATATAACGTTTAAGTTTATTCTTCTGTCAGAAATATTATTCAAACTAGTATAATTGTTAAACTACAGTTTCTCAGAGAAAGATATTTTCCCTTTTAGGTATATCACAAGTATAAATTAATCTAAATACTCACCAGTAAATTTGGTTAAAATGAATGACAGCTCTCTATTATGTTGACTTGAAATAATATAAGCTATTCCAAAATTTGGGTTTTTTTAAAAAATTTTTTAATAACTGACCTTTTAAAAAGAAATAAACAAAAACTTATGATCAATAAAAATGTAACTTGATATTTTTAAGAGAAATGTTCCAGTAGAAAACAGTTTTCTAAAAAAATATTTTCTTCCCCACAGTTATTGACAATGAAGATTTTCTGCAACCCAAGTTTACTCTAAAATGAAATGGACTAGAAAGTGACTGTAAATAAAAGTAAAAGTGATTTTTGTTTTCATCATCCAAACTAAGATATGAAAAAACTAAATAGCATAAATAGTTGTATGTTAATTTTAATCGTGTTCAATTTTATAAGTTTTCTTTCTAGCATATGCAATGCTTTTATAAAATAAGATTTTTTTTAACCTGACCATATCTCTTTATTGATACTTAATATAGTTTATAAACAAAAATCACATACTAATAAATTTTGTTAGAGTGCTAAATCATTTTAATAGCATGTATTTCATTTTTACTTTTTTTCTTTTAACCTTTTCCCAGCATGGTCTCTGCAGTTTAAAAAAAAATGTTTTCAATTAAATTAGGTGGGATAAATACCATAATAAGCGCTCTACAGAAATATATTTGTACTTTTTAAATAGGTAGGGATGAATGAATCTATTTCAAAGGAAGGTAATTACAGCATTGCTAGTAAGAAGCAATCTTTTTAAAATAGCCAGTCTCAGGTGGTTGAAAAAGATAATTAAAGCATAAAGAGTAATGATATGTAGGTTTTGCTCCATTTCTCTACTTCACTGCTTCAGTGTTGTATTTTAGAATAAAAACTAGCTTTAATCCTGGAAATGTGATTGTGATGCAGAAGGGGGAAAAGACTGTATGATATATCACATTCTTAATGAAATATACCTCTACAAAATGTAAATAATACCTAAGTTTTATACTCTAGGCGCTAATGTCAATATTATTTTATTTGTGTGAAAAGAAAGTGCCATCTTGATTTTTTTTTAAATGTCATATTAATCTTATGTCTTTATTACTTTTATTATATATTTGCTAATACATTTAAAAGGAGAGTGGTACTAGTTACATAAATATACTTCTTAGAAGGTGGTCTTTTAAAAGCATAAGCTACTGCCAGGAACATCCATAAGTCTCATTGTATGCAGATACAATTCCCATTCTGCTATTAAACAGAATATATAATATACATGCTGCATATAGTCCCAACACTAGGCCTCCCTGGAGGTTGGCTTTCTTGATAATTCAGATGATAACTAGACATAAACATAACCCTTCTCCCCAGACTTGGTTATAGAATATCCCTTTCAGGACCTCTTGCATACTCGTTGGAGGTAAGAGTCTATCTCTGTTGTGAATCAGCAGTAATTACACTTTCTCTTCATGTGTAATGTTCACATGTCTGACGATCAGGATGTGTCAACAGAGAAATCCTGCTTCCCTTTGCAAAGTCCTAATTGTATCCTTTTACGCTAGTTATAAGTGCTGGGGGCGGGGAGATGAGAGGGAGAGGAATACTGCAAAACAGACACTTATAGTAAAAAGCTTAGTAGGTAAAGACATTATGTGGGAGTCATTAGATAAAAAGTTGATGGGATATCCAGGAATAACCTTGAATGGTATTGCCAAAAAAAAAACAAACAAAACAAAACCCAACACCACACAACACAGTTATCCATTTGTGTGATGAAGCAAAAGACATGTTTTGCAGGAATCTGGATAACAGTGGTTCTGTCTTGGTGCAAAGTCTACAGAAAGGCAGTCTTCTCTCAATAGCTCTCTGTAACTTCTTTCAGCTTGAGTAAGGTATAAGTGGAAAAAAGTTTTCAAGAAAGATGCAGCATAAATTGAGAAGCCCCAAGGAGAGATGGTAGAAATACTTAGAGCTATGGCATATGGGGAGAGATTACAAAAGAGTGAGATTCTTATGTTAGGACATAAAGAACTTAAGAGGCTTGGCGGAGATTTTCAAAATGGTGAAGGGTACAGTGAGAAGTAATTTAAAAGGCTGGGATTCTGTAAATATTTATGATCATGCTTAAGTTTCTTCACGAGTAGTTACATTGACTTTGCTGAGATTGCTGATTTGAGTAAAGTTATTAGAATGCACAAGTGTCTGAAGGATCAAGATGTACCTTCTTGCCCTGGTGCTTACTGAGAAAAATGAAATTGAAGTGCAGTATCTTTAGAATAAGTAAAAGGACAAGCTTTTTAGACCACAGTCTGCGAACCTGTGGCACTGAAAACTCCAGGAGGTCACGAGAAATACAGTAAGTGGCATAAAACCCAAAACCAATAAACATTCACTGCCTTAGGGTTATATAGTTTTATGACTGTTAACCTTCTGTAGCCATGAAAACTAAACCAATTAGAAGGGTAATTGAACATCATGCTTTTAGCTGTCTTAAGTAACTATTTTCTTCCATGATGAATAAAACTTTTTACTGCTGTATAGGTGCATGATACTGTGGGTTTGGATGTGGCCTTTGGCATTCTCTGCCATAGACAGATTGTTGGACTTGGTGGACAAATGATCTGATTTGACACATTCTGTGTTCCTATAAAAATGCTCTTAAGATAAAATTTTGTATGATTGTTTTTTTATTGAACTTTATTTTTTTTTCCTTCCATTCTATTTAAAGCTAACTTATTGTGCACTAGAATAATTTGGAAGCATTATTGTCACAGTATTATTAGAAGTGAGAAAAAGTACAATACTGTTCATTGGACCACTTGGGAGAAAAATCTCTCAGAGGACTAGGAGAGTCAGGTATTTTAATCAGAGAAGAAACAGGCTCAAAACACATGCTATTATTCTATGTGCTTTATGAAAGCCTCAATGTTCATTTTCTTTTTAGTTGCAAGATTAACCTTTTAATTAATTTAGTAATTGGAGTCCAAAATGTGTGTGTGTTGTGCAGAAGGTAGACTTTACAGAAAATGTACTGTGCCAAACTTCATTATATTAAAGCTTCAGTCCTATAGGTGACCTAATGAGGACAGCATCTGCCTTTGTACAGGGTATTATTGAAATCAGTGGGATTCACATAGGTGGAGTAGTCCATCCTCACAGTTACTTGCAGAACTGGGACCAATGTTTATAACATCTGTTAGTGCCATTTGTGTTGCTCATTTTTCTGTGCATCTCATAGGAGACCTGAATCTCCTGTCTCACCAGTGTTACTTCAGTATAACTCTGTTGACTTCAGTTGAAATAGCTGCTGCTATAGATACAGAACCAAGAATTTTCTCTATAGATATGATCCCACAGTCTGTTTGCACACAATTTCCATTGCGTTCAGCTGGAACTAGGAATATAAAGAGACCACAAAATTGGGCCTAATGCTTGTTTGTAATACACAGACATTGAAACACTTCAAAAATAGTTTTTTTAGAACACTCACTTCTCTAAGTGGATTGTGCATACAAAGACATAATAGTTTCATCATGATCAAGGTGTATGAGAAGTTTAGTGACTTTTAACCTACTGTCATTGCCAGATAATTTTTTATGTTAATGATTGTTACACAACTTAATTATTGTTGCCATTGACACACCTGTTCAAGTTTTTGTTCTGCTGTGCTGCCTTCAAAATCCTGATGGCTGACCACAGCTAGGTAGATGATGAACTGTGATTCCTATCATGAAAAATTTAGCCCCATTTCACTACTTTCTTATTTTTCCTTTTTACCTCCTCTACTGTTAGTTTTGTCCATCTGCTGCATTCTGTCAGCAACTAGAACTGTAAGTTCTTTAGGGCAGGGAACTGTCTGTTCACAGATGTGCAGTTCCTAGTACACATGGTCCTTCTTGGGGAGCCTTCTGCTATTTCTGTAAAATACTAATGGTAGCTGCTAAAAGTATTTGTACCCCAATTAGTTTAGGTCATACCACACCAGCATTGAACCTAGCCAGTATTGTTTTTCTTTTGAACAAAACATTTTACAGTTTTGCTGGGTGTACGTCACATGTTCTGTGATTTTTATTACTGTATTATGGAGTTCATGTCTCTGTGGTCTACTTTAGATGTTAAAAAGAATACTCTTAGGGCAGTGGGTCTCAAATCTTTTATTGGTGACCTCTTTCACAAAGAAAGCCTCTGTGTGCAATCCCCTCACCCTGTGGGCTTCCCACTTCTCTTTGCCCATGCTCCTGTGGCCTCCCCACTTCCTGTTGATCCCAACCCCTGCACCCACCTGGGAGAACAGATCTGCATTCGCAGAGTTGCTGGCATTGCTGCTTGTTCCCTGTCAAATGCTGCTTCTCTGAGCATCTGTAGGGACCTGTGAGGAGAGAGGTATCTCAGTGCTCCCTGTGTCTAAGTCACGTTCCTCACCCTAGGCTGGTGGTTTTCAGACTTTTTTCCTTGGGTCCCAGTTGAAGAAAATCACTGGTGCTCACAACCCAACAACTAAATCTTTGAGCAATGCATTCCAGTCTTGTGACAACAGCAAGGGGTGCTATGATCCAATACCTGAAGGACTGCAAAACAGAGCTGGGTCCTAAGTTAACCTATGGTTTGAAAACTACTGCCCTAGCTTATCCTGTGAGGTGAGTATAAGGAGCTACTGCTCTCTGCCCTTCCCTTAGGCATCTGGGGAAAGGAGGAGAGGGAGTGAAGCAATATTGGGGGGGAGAGTGGGTGGTATGTGTGTGTGTCCACTTCCCCTCCATGTTACTCCACTGGGAGGATGCAGGGTGCTTAGAGCGCCTAACCTGGCTGGGGTTGGGGCTTACAACTCACAATACCTACATAACAATTTATTGACCCCCAGAAGGGGGTGCAACTCCAGTTTCAGAACCAGTCTCTTAGAGCAGTGGTTCCCAAAATTTTCTCTGCCATGGCACACCTTACTACTGTTCAGTAATTTGAGGCACACCACCACAGAGTTTCCAAATGAACTCATGAATATTCATGAGCCAATCCAGAGCTCTTGGAATAGTTTTTCAAAAAATTTTGTGGGACACTGGCTCAGACCTAATGACACACTTGTGTGCCATAGCACACCGGTTGGGAAACACTGTCTTAGAGTATGTCTACGCTGCAATAAAACATCTATGGCTGCCAACTCAGCTGATCCAAAAAAGCCAGGAGTGTTTTGATGCAATGCAAGCATACCATCAGATGCTTCTTTACCTACATTCAGACAGTCCAGTTGATAATTATAGAGTTAATATATACCAGGGGTGGCCAAAGTTATTGAACTCAAGAACCGCACAAGGTGATTATTAAACCCTCAAGAGCCACACTGAGACATATAGCCATATCCTTTTACTTATTCCAAAACTACTAAGTTCAAAATTCATTGCACACTTTAATGTTATTGTAAAAAGAGGGCAAATATTGAACCTGCTAATGTCAGATTCTAATAATTACTTCAGATTACCATGAAAACTAGGTATGTACAGTAAAAATTTACCTGTCACTTGATGTAGAAGACTGCAGGCAAGTGGCAAGTTTTTTTAAAATCTCAACCATGCCGCTGCTTCTTCCCGCCATCCCCAACCATGATGCTGCTTCTCCCTTCTGTACCCAACCCCCTCCTGAACCCCCAGGCTCTGACGCTGGCTCCCCTGGGCTCTTTCCCCCCCCCCCCAAGCATGCTTAGGGTTTGTAGATTTAAAACTCCTGGGCTGGGGCTGCTTTCCTAAATTGATTTGCTGACATTCTTCCGGGAGCCACAATTTTTCATTGAAGAGCTGCATGTAGCTCCCGAGCAACAGTTTGGCCACACCTGAGATATACCTTCTCACTAAGAAGATGTAATAGCATGCTAAGGTGAACATACAACTGAAGGAATTTTTTTTTCCTGCAAAATGATGGCATTGTAAAATTGTCTTTTCTGCGCAAAGGGAGAGTTTGTCTTTTGAAGGGGCTTAAAGTTTTCAGTGGATTGCCACGTGGAGGGCAGGTGGAAATTTAAGATCCCACGTTTGTATAGATTAAAGTGCATGAGTTAGAGTCAAATTCTAATAACATGCTATATTTATCTGGGTTTTTAATGAAGAAGGCAGTAGATATTTTCTTATTGTTCAGATTCTGGAAGACTGCAAAATGCCAGTTTAAGTCAATTAATTTAATGAGATGCTAGTTAGAAAAACACAGTGTAGAACAGTAATTTTACCATGACTTATTAGGAAAGTATTAGAAACCAATTTGCTTGATTTAGTAAATTAGCTGCTTTGGCTTGACCCTGCCTCTGTTGAAGTCAATAGGAATTTTGCCATTGACCACTATAAGAGGAGAATTAAGCCCTAAGCACTTAAGAAAAAAAAATTCTTTTTCACTTAGCTGCACTTCAGTTAGGACAGGTTATAGTGACTACAAGCTAAGCCATTCCCAATTGTGATCATTCCTTTGCTGTTTACGTTGCTGTTCATTTTATATCAGAGTCTCTTATTTTAGCAGCCTTTTTTGTATTAATGTTATTTTATGTATGAAGATAGTTCCATGTAAATTTTATTGCCTAATCATTTATAAACTCTAGTGCATATTATAGGGTAGAGAGTAGTAAGTGCTGTAATGAAATTGGTGCACTAATCTTTTCTCTGTTAAGTCCTGCATTACCATCTTGTTTATGTCAGACATGAAAATGAGTTTGGTCATCTCAGCCTAACTTTCTTGACTGACATTGCTTCACATGTAAAAATATAATTGCTGAAATTGGTCTCTGTTTAGCAATCACATCCTGAGGGCAGTTTAGAGAGCCAGCCATTGGCCCTGTAAACATGTTGCTGTTGATTTGAAGGAATTGGAAGATAAAGGAAAATTCTCAGTGTTCATTATAAATAAACAAAACAAAGGCCTCAATTCAGCAAGTATCTTAGGCATGTGTCTAACTTTATGCATGTGAGTAACCTTGAGGTCATGTACCTGCTTTAGTTCCTTGCTCTGGCAGGCTTAAATTTTAACCCTTTTTCTTGAAAAGATGGCCTTGGAAGCATAAATATTACGATAGTTGTAAATGGATCACCAAGACTGAAAGGAATTAGCAGCAGAATTCCCCTCTGTATAAGATGACTGTGGAGATCTAAAGAAATCTCCTTCCCTCATGTTCCTGGAAACAGGTTTTTGGCCAGATCCTGGTCACTGGCGGGAGTGGTGCAAAACTAGTGTAAAGCTGCCTGAACAGGGCAGCTAGGGACTCTTCTGACATAGAGGAATTCATAGGTGACATAAAAACATCATAGTTTCCTCTACACCATTTGAATTCTAACCTCTCCCCCATATTGAGAGAATACCAAAGCAGGCCAGGAGCATAAGGGGGTGGAATGTGTTATGTGTGGAGCATACTACACTAGGAAACTCTGAACAGTGAGTGAGTAGTCTGCAGGGGTCAACTTGAAACCAACTGCGGCTGTAAGTTACACTGAGGGCCAGATGGGCTGTTAGATCATGAGAGCCAAAAAGTGGGTTGGAGCACCTTTCTCCCTCCCCCCAAAGACCTTTGCTGTGCTCAGTGCTGTCAAACATAGCAATGTGGTTCTTTATGTAAAATGTATACATATCAATCTGGGGATTTGAAAATTCTAACCTTTCATAAAAATCTTTTGGATGGCCCCGTGCTTTAGGTGACTATATATATAGCAAGTGTGAAAAATCTGGATGAGCGTGGAGGGTGGTTAATAGTTGCATTATAGAGGATAAAGCCCCAAATGTCAGGATGTCTGGTTGTCTTTACCTGTGCATAATGGTGTAATAATAGTGGATAATAATTGATTCCTTGTTGGATGAAGCAAAACCTTGTAAATCCACCTTAAAATGCAGAGTCTGGCTCTTGTTTCTGAAGAGCTGCACCAAGGCTAGATTTGATCCCCTGCCTAAGTATCAGGAGCTGCTGCAGGTCAGGACTGAGGTGCATTTTACTTGTTACTGATTATCTGATAATGAAAGCAAAAATGCTTAAGACGATACCGTTACATTAAAGAATAATTCTGTAGGCTTTCTTACTGACAGGATATACACTATTACTTAAATATGCTTTTAAGATTCTTTTACCACAAGTATGAATTCTTTATAGTAGTGAATATCAAAACACAGTTATAGTAGTACCATTTCTGTTCCTCACTTCATTATCTCTGTCTTGCACTATTATTTTCTGTTGCTGCTAGCTATACAACATCAGGCCTGGCATCACTGAAGTGTGAACACAATGCCAGCACTGCATTCAGCACAAGAATAGAAAAGCAGATGGCAGAATGTGCTATTTATAGTTTAGCCAATCTGCCTGAGGTATGAGTGATGCTGAAATGGTTATCAGGAATATTTTCAGCTATTAAAGGGATACAGAAAAAGAAAAGGAGATAAAAATCCAGAAATCCTGGACCTAAGGAGCTTTGCTGGAGATGAAAAAGTAGTTCCAAGTACTGATTACTTATTTCAAAACTGGAAAAACCAAATCTTTTTCTCTTGCTGCCTCTCCCTGCAAGTCCCCACTGAGCCTTTCAAATTCAAACTTCATTTCAGCTTTCATGATTGAGCTTGATGAATTTATTGTTCAGTAGAAGTACAGCTGCCATAGCAACTTAGGCACACTGAATTTTAATTGCAAGGCACCATGAAGTTCATAGGAATAACTAATAAAAATTAGTGTTAGGGTATTTTCAGTGGTGCTGCTGGTACATTTCTCTTCCCTACTGGGTCTTTCACTTTTCTTAGGTTTGGGAGAATGAAGGGACAACTTATATTCATTTCTAGTTTTAATAGTTCTGTTGTGAGGAAACATCCATATGTCCATCTTCCTAAACATTCTTTTTATATAATAACATAGGCCTGGGTTTTTAAACCCATCTAAATCTGCAGTAGTCTTTTCGTTGGCCTGGTCTACACTGCCAACAAAATTCGGCAACAGTCAATGGGAGTTACATAAGTTACGCAGAGTAGCTCTAACAACTCCCACCAACTTTGTAACTTCCCTTTAGCATAGGTCTCAATAAATGTGCTACACATCTAGGTACTAACCCAAAAACTGGGGCACCCAGGTGTGTGGCAACTTAGATGGGTCTCCCTGCCACCAAGTGGTGGCGGTATGGGACAAAGAGACCCTCCCCCCCCATCATTGCAAAACTGCCACTGCAAGTGTAGAAGCAGTAGTGGTGTTCCAGGGTGCAGAAGTGCTGGTGCTGCCACCACTTTCAGAACTTGTGGGGGGCAAAGGGCACCCCTCTATTGCAAAATGGCTGTTGCTGCAGACACTTCAGGGCTATATAAAATATAGCCCCCTGGATCCTCACATCACTGGTTATCAAACAAACAGACCTACTTGTTTTTACATGTCTAAAGTTAACTTGTCTTCTAAACTTCTATGCTAACTTCTAACTATGCCCCTAGCTGTTTCATACAAGCTCTGCATAATTTCTACACAGGCCTGTAAGTTACCTTGCGTCCCAGCTATCAATGTCAAAATGTCTGTGCTAACTTACAAATTTATGCTAAGTCTATTGTAAATCTTTAATAACAATATTCTGTATGCCTATAAAGAAAGATGGATACACAAATGCTGCGTAAGCATAGGTTAAACTAGGGGCTGCACTGCCAATGGTGGTTGTTAGAGCTCTGATCTTTTTGCATCTGCAAATTTCTTATCTTTTCATGCATGGTAAGTATAGAGTTAGTTTTCAGTCTAGTATAGTGTGTTTGCACATATGTAGTTATAAACATGTAAAATAAATAAAGTAGTCAGAATGGTGACCATGGTGCTGACTGGGTTAGATTAGTTCTTTATTGTTTTTAAAGTATCTTTACATTGCAAAGCTGTCTTTTTTTTTTTTTTTTTTTTTTTTTTAAGTGTTAATGTCTGTAAATTCCTATCCAGGTCTTACTTTAAAGCAGGAAAGCCATCTATAATGTAACTTTGCTAAATGAATGTACTTCATGATTCTACCATGACTATATCCCAATAGTACATCTATTACCATTCACTTTTGTATTTATTTTGCTGGAGTAATGGTTTGTAAGACTCACTGATATTTTTCCAACTGGTAGGAAAACAAGGATTCATTCTGTTCATTACAGTTGTGTGTCAAGTTCAATTTCATTAGTTTTGATTAAGGCTGAGTTTGTGCCATCTGTGATATTTGTGCTATATGTCTCATATAAAAAATGGGAGGTTTGAAATCAGTTTCAATTCTTTTCATGAAATACCGAGTGACCATTATTTTGTGTGGTTTATTACAAAATTAACTCAGCTTAAGTCCATTTCTGAGTTTTATTTTTGGCTTCAGTTAACTTGTACTACAGTCTTTTGTGCCAAATTCTGACCTCATGTGTAAGTCATTGTAATTTAGCTTTTTTCTTATTTATAAAAACCTCAGGCTTCTTGGTTTTAATGTAATACAGAATGGATTTGAGGAACACAGCAATATCCTGTGGATATTAAAATAATTCTAACATGGCAAAACTACTGAGATACTTTTAAATAAAATATTTTCTTAGTGCAGCAAATTATGAACTACAGATTATTAAGAAGAGCTAAAAACATAAAAATATTTACTGATTTTTAAATAGTTACTATATGAGAAAATCTTTGGGGAAAAAAAAAAACATGCAAACCATCTGATTTAGATTATAGGCCCCAGAATTGCAGAATAACTTAGCTAAAAAATTTAGTGGAACCATTGACAATTATTTTTAGAAATGATGGAGAAATGGAGAGCTACAAGAGTATTAGAAAGTGTCAAATATAATATTGATTTTCATATATTTCTCATTACTATATAGACTTGTGTAATAGAAGTCTAACTTCAGTACTCAGTAGAAAAAATTGTCTGTCTAAAAAATAGATCCAGATCACAAACTTTCAATTGCACGCATCCCTCTACTAACAAGGTTTTGTGAAAAAATATATCTTAAATGATAAAAAAAAAAAATGTAAATCACTTTAATTTGTCAATACCTTTTTAGTATTCAATATGGTCTTTGTGTTCAGTGTGAACATTTCTTTCCTGTGAACTCTGGATGTAGCATTTGCTTGTTGTATCAGTTATCAGACTCTGTATGGTTTCTTGAACATAAATTCTTTATGGCCCAGAAAGGAAGTGTCTGGTTCACAACTTTACCATGTGACCACTGAAGTGTTAATAACATCAGGGAATACTACCTTGCCCTGTGGTTCCATAGTTTCTGTAAGCGTCTTGTGTCCTTACTTCAATGTAGACCTTTCAACTACCATTTATTTTTTTCCTATTTCAAGTCTCCTTCTATCAGTTTATCAATTATTGATGAGTTCTGCACTTGGACCATTTGTTCATAATGAATAATTCCAAAGGCAGAAAAAAACCACTCTGCAAATTTAATGTATTGTCATTTTGTAATGTTTTATATTGCTTTTTCTTAGTGTGCTGAGTTGGGAATGAAACATTCCAAAGCAAAAGCAATTTGTTTTGTTTGACATGCAATGTGTACTGTATATTTCTTCTATGAAACTGTAATGCATGACCTATACCTACAATGACTAAAAATGATAAATTGTGTGATTCCCAAATAGAAAAATATTGCCCCTTTATGTCAATCAGGCAGTTTATTTCTTTCCTATTTTTATTGCTTTTCATTCAAAAACGATGTGTGTGTAGCAGACGGTGGATCAGGAAGAATATAAAATGAGTATATGGGTAGGGATAAAAATCATATTCCAAAAATGGCACTTCTATGAAAAATCAAGTAAACAGAAACAAATTTTTATGACAGCATGTCTTCTCTGCTTTTTAAATAAAGATTTGCTTATTTATTTTAAGTGCAAAAGGGCATTGTTGTCCCCTTCAGATTTTAATTAAAAATCAGAATATTAATTATATGACAGTCATAGGGTTAGAGACAACAAAGACTATCCAATTATTTATCTTTCCTTTACGGATAGAGGGCTTGATTCATGACTGTAGTCCTGGATTTTGCTTCCACTCTTGAGAATGTGGAAGAATTCTGTAGCTGAGGCCTGACAGTGTTAAGACACAGATAGCTCAGTAGGCCTGAGGGGGAAAATTGTAAAAGAATGCACCCCAAATGCCATTAGAGATAATGTAAAAAAACTGTCAGCCTTCAGGATTTTAGTTAGTGTCTGTCTGTGCCTGCCTGCTCCCGACATTGTTATTCTTCAGTAGTTTCGCTGAAATCCTTGACTTATTCTAAACATTCTCTTATCAAACCTGCTTAGATGGCATTAACTCTGACACTGTTAAGTTGTTATGTGAGATTCTTTTCCCTTTGACCTTGGTTCCTTTTAAGGAAATAATATTAGTTTGCACCAATTAGAGAATGTTAGATCTTATTACTGCTACTTTATGTATATGCATATACGTTAATGTTGCTGTTAAGCTATAAAAGTTTCTGTAATGCATCTCAGGGGTGGAGACCATCATCTTATCTGCTCTCCCCGCTGCAGTGTGTTTATTTGCACCCAAGTTAGGTTCAGCTGTTTTTCTTTGACAAGAACCTAGGCCAAAAACTGAGCATTGCTTGGTTTGGGCATGGTTGTGAGTAGTGCAGCTGGGCAGTATGCTGAACTACCAAGTTTCCTGGACATTGTCCACCTGTAATTTTGTTTACATATATGGACTGTTAGCCCCAACTAAACAGTCTTCCTTGGTGAGGAAGGTAGTAGAGTCAGGACCTTTCAGGTTTTGTTACCGTCTGTTTTGCTCTTTTAAGAGACGGTAGATAATGCAAAAACTTGCCCTCTCTAGAGGATGAATCAATCTTGAGAACACTGTGGCTAGAGGTTTGATGATTTTTTCACTCATAAGTGCTACGTGTTAATCAGTCAAAAAACCCAATATCATGTATTCATCATTCTCAAATAATTTAAAATTATAATAGGTTTTGTACCACATTTGATATTTCTGGTGCTGTCAGATATTTCAATCCAGGAGCGTTTTTTTTCTTACAGTGAATGGCCTATCGTTGTAAACTTCCCATCTCTATCTCCATAGTTGGCACTGCTTCTTAGGTTGGCCCATTCTTTTATCTCAGTTTGTTATTGCTTGCTTTGAAGCTGTGAATTTTGTCCTAGGAAAACCATGAAGATAGTTTTAAACCCTTCCTTCAAGATAAACTTTTATGGCCTGTGTCTTTTTTCTATGATAAAAAGAAAAAGTGAACTAAAAATAGACCTTAAACCTAAATGTGGGTGACTGCTGAATGAGCTGCTGTCACAGTGCCTAATTTAAGAAAACCAAACTACACAGTTACTTAACATGATTTAATAAATTAATTAAAATCTTTGCTAAATAATTGGCACTGTTCTGGAATATGCTGCATTTATTGATAGGGCTTTTTTTCTCTCTGATTTATGTTCTTTTAATAAGTACCATGAAGAAAGTGGTAACCATGGAAGATGTGGGGGTTTGAAAATAGTATTCTGTGGTGCTATGCGCAAATCCAGGATCAGGTCTAGGGGAGAACACCCTTTCAGCTTGTGTAGACTAATATTCTTGACCTTTTAGAAAAGAGAGTACTTATTGATTTGCTATTCCAACACCATTACAATTGATTGTGACGGGACTTCAGACATCTTGCACTCTGGGGTAGCATTTGGTATATGACTTTAAGATGGGGAATATTAAAAAAATGTGTCAGTAGGTTATGATGGAGGGAATTTATAAAGAAAAAGGAGGCAACGCTAATTTATGAATGTAACATGGTCTTGTAGTTTAGCGTATACCACTGAGTCAGGAGGACTTTGCTGTGTTTTATGCTCATCTTTTCTGGAAACTGACTTTGTGGCGTTGAGTAAGTCACTGTAATGCTCTATGCTTCAGTTTCTCCACTTGTAAAATGAAGATAATACTTCGTATACCTTTCTTGCAGAGGTACTGTTAGACTTAATCACTGCTTAAGAAGCTCTTTGAGATCCCTCAGTGGAAAGTAGCATAAAAGAGCCTACTATTACCTCCAACTACTAGTAGTATTAACGTTCTTTTAGATTTACAAAACCAGTTGCTTTTATTTAATTTTTTTCACATTTCCAAGTAGATGAGCTGTGAATATATTGAATCTGAAAGCATTTTTTGCCTCTATGATATTTGTCATGTGGAGGTGAACTACACAAAATTGGAGAATGAGAGATCCCAGGTGTTTTCCTGACGTATATTTCTTCTTTTGCCTATAAATAGCAATTCATGTTTATATTTACTGATTCTTCCCAGATAGAGGTGCTGATACCTCATGGAAAACTTTGTTGTATATTCTGTTTAAAATCTATCTGTATATAATATTTTCATTGTTTTCCTTCCGTTATTTTGCATCTTGAAGTTCATTTATGTGTAGAAATGTTCACCTGCCTCTGCTGCTCATTCTCCTCACCAAAAGTCATCTATTACTTAGCTGTTTCTCTTCGGCTACAGAAATTGAAGACACTGATAAGGATCAAATAGAGTTCCCAGCAGCATTATCTGAATGGAAGTTCACCGCTGTTGCTCATTTGAAAAGCTAGCTTACTTCTTGCTAGGAACTCAGTTCCAAAGCACATTCACAAACCTGGTATTTGAAAACCTGCCTTTTGACCATAGATATGTAAATATTTCTCTTCTTTGCAGAAGATCTGCCTCAAATGCCATCATCAATAACATAAGTAAGGTCTCATCCCATGAAGATCGTGGCTCATGCTAATAGGTCTGTCTGAAAATGATGATTTTACTTCTTTTTAATTCTAGGCTGCCATTTCTGTTTGAAACTAGTGGTAATGCTGTTCTTTGGGTCTGACATCATATGGCAAATGCAAGTGATGCAAATTCCATTGCCTTGCTGAGGACCAGTACCCATGATTAACTCCCATAACATTCCCAACCTTTGCTGGATACACCTTCCCTAACTCAGTAAGCCTGTCTGAAACCCATATCTTACTTGTACGAGGGCATCATGCTTTCAAGTCTAGTGGAGAATGCAACAGCATATGTGAGAGAAAAAAGTAGCGAGCACAAGAAAACCCCATTTTTCTCTGAAGTTCACCTAAAATAAGACTGACTACCTCTATAGACTGGAAGGCCGGAGGCCTTTATGCGGGGATCATACTGAGGGAAGAGGGGAGAGAGAATCTGGAAACAGGTCTTGGGAGAGTACCAACAAATAAGCTCCACTGATGTTGATCACCAAAATGAGATGGCATTCACAGTAGACTGTGAAGATATTTGAAGTACGATTCTCTCTGCCATTTGACTTCCCTTCAGTGGGCCTTAAATAAGCCTATGGTTTCTGATAGCCTCCTTCAGCTGGACTCCTTTATTGGTGGCAAAATAGGTAGTAGAAAGTACATATGCTACCAACTTGTGGCACCAAAAGGAGATGTCCTTCACATCTTACATCGTGCAACTCTGTGATCCTCCCTCTTCTTTCTTACATGAGAATTAAAGTAATTTAGAAGTCAACACTGTTAACTCACATGCCCAGTGACTAGAGTTAACACCTTGGTGAGATGAGTGGGACAGTATGCAGTTCTCAGAGGTACTGAGCTCTATGTAGACCTTTCTGCATTGATTCTACATGGTTCACATTTCTGAAGCAGCTTTTTCTAGGGGCTGACTTTTTCTTTCAAAATGGAACTTGAAATTCTAAAGAACAAGAATAGTTTCAGAGAGGTGCTAGTATGGTATCTTGGTATAGATTGGCTATTTCTGAACTCTGCCTTTATGTAATAGTACAAGGAAGCAACTTAGCTCATTTTTTGGATTTAGTGCCAGGACGTCACAACTTTTCTGATGGAAGGCAGAACCAGACAAAGAGATGAGACATGAGGAGTCTGAGTCCAGCTAACTGCCCTCCTGTCTGATTGATTAATGTGAGTGGCCTGAGAAATATCACTGTTAGCACCAGGCATGAATCTGCAATGCACTGTAGAATGAGATTGATATGGACTCCAGCCACAATGGCCTAAAATGTTTGAATGTTCTAGCCCAGTGGTTCCCAACCTTTTCCAGGACCCTTTTGTTATGAAAAAAATCTGCAGCCCCCCCCCCCCCCCCGGCTACATTTTTATCTCAGTGGTGCGGCATAATGTGGTCCCCACTGGCAGAATGCAGCCCCTGCCACTTTGGGGGAGCCTCCACTGGGGCGAATCCAGCCCTCACCAGCACAAAGCAGCCCCACTGCTCTGGGGCAGCCTCTGCTGGGGAGAATTGAGGTCCAAAAGGCACAATGTGGCCCCCGCTGCTCCGGGAGAGCCTCTGCCAGGGGGATCCAGCCCCTGCTGGCACAGTGCAGCCCATGCCACTCTGGGGAGCCTCCCTGTCCCACCCCCTTCCCCTGAATATCGCCCCCCTGCTGTTCTCTGATCCCCTCCCTGGTTCCCCCCTCCCCCTCCCCAGGGTCTCTTCCTGCACTCCCCTTACCTGGCTGGAGTTGCTGCACCTGGCTTCCCCCAAAGGCTACTCTCCTGATCATGGTCTAAACATGGTCTAAGTTCCCTGCCTGTCCATGGACCCCCTGGAGCCACTCTGCTGCCCCACAGGGATCTGCGGACCATAGGTTGGAAACCACTGTTCTAGTCTAGTTCCTTCTTGTCAGTCACAGGTCGATTGGAAAAGCTGCTGATGCATACAAGTCAACTGCCCAACAATTAATGCGGCAAAGCAGAAGAACAATTTACTGACTGGAAGAGAGCACTAGGGCAAGTAGGGGACTTGATAGCAGTTGATGCCTTATGGTGCCAGAGTAGGATGCCATCATAGAATGAGAATTAGTGCTAGCTCTCTGGTTAGTAGAAGAAACATGCACAAGTGGCCCCTGGAAGTTAGACTCCATGCAGCTGCATAGGTTGCCTATGACTGCCGTTCTCTGTTTTTTGGATAATGTTATAATCAGAATGCAAAAATGTTACCGTAGCATATCAAATGGTCTTCAGCTATAAGTCTTGACTGATAATGATTTCAAAACCGTATGCCTAAAATAAAACAGAAGAACTGTTTTGATGAGGAAAATTAAATTAATATATGATATATAGAAACTTTCGAGCTATCCCATTTGAAATTGAGCTTTTAATGTTTGGAACCAAGAAGCTATTTTTATATAAATTATTTTTTACTTTCCCCAAATGCAAGATGATTTATCTTTTTTTCCTTGTAACAGTCATTCCACCTAACTTTTTGGAAGGGACATAGTAAGCACTACACTAAGCTGAAAGCTTTAGTCATGTGCAATTTTTCTATGATTAGATTACTCCGCAGATCTGAAGTATCATTTGGACTGTCTCTTAGAGTTTGAACAGTTAAAAATAAAGCAATTCTTAAAACTTACTGTTGCTGAGGACCCATTTAAAATTAGTAATTAACACATGAAGGGAGGCCTCGTTTCTTGGACAATAGAATTAGAGAGATAAATAAATCATTTGATTGAAAACAGAACATTTGTTCTAAATAAGAACAGTAAAGAAATCAGTAGGCAGAAAAGACCATGTCTGAGCCACATGTGACCTACTCCATGCCCCACCTCTGCATTTCTAATTTATCTTATTCTTTGCTATTCTTGTTAATAGTACATGGTTCCCTGGGGGTTCTCCTTCTTATCTTAGAGGACAGAGCATGGTGCATAGGGTTTCTGCAAAGTAACCAATCCAGAAATGTCTGCTGTTACATATAACAACTCCAAGGAGATGTGTAAAGGGAGAGTGTTTGTGTCACTTTGGAGGGGTGATGGACCCTGCATCCATCCTCCTTGCATTTGAGTTTGATCACCCCTCATAATGTTGCTGTATGTTAAATAAAGGAACCTGAATGCTGAAACCTGGAGTTGAACTGTGTGTTTTGGAGCCCAGAGAACTGGATGAACTGTTTTCTGAGAACTGGACAAACTGCTCTGGATAAGCTAAGTGGAAAAGGTTTAAGAGGGAATTCCAGCACTTACTTGTAGTGTTTTTGTTCTTGATCTAGTTGCACTTATGCTTTATAAAGAAACAGGGAGATTCACTGAATGTTTATGGCAGGAACCTGACGATGCATGTGCTTGGGCCAGTTTTTCCAGCAGATAATGTTGTTCCAGCACAGGTTTTTGCTTCAGTCTCTTATCTGGAATTTTCCAGAGGGGTAGCCATGTTAGTCTGTGTATAGCAAAAGCAGCGAGAGTCCTGTGGCACCTTACAGACTAACAGATTTCTTTGAGCATAAGCTTTCATCAGATTGCATCTGACAAAGTGGTTTGTAGCCCACAAAAGCTTACGCTCGGTCTCTATCTGGTTGCTAGAGAGTTTAGTACCTGCAGAGAAAGTTGGTTGAGAGGTTGGTGGATCTTCCATTTAAATAACTAAATTATAACCATAACCAAGATTAGCAAACAAGAATATTACAGAAGCTTGCTGGTACTATTTGTTTTGTTCCTGTGAGAACATGTTGAGTCTATGGATAGTGTAGCACAGCATTAAACTTTGCTGTTTGAAACTAGTGGTGGTGAAGACCTTGTAGGGGAGTCCTGGGCATCAGTTTTACAGAGCTTTTTCTAAGTGCATCAATAGGAGGTGTACCCTGGTTGCTCTTCAGAATTATTGTGCCTTATTATGCAATGTTGATATCTATGGAAGGGAATATTTAGCAATATCCAGAGACAGAAATCAACATGACTGCCTCTTAAATTGGTGATAGAATTTGAAGAAAAGGCTCTGAGAGGCACATCACATCAATGCTCAGAGTTCTTCTGGAGCTGTTTACAGTCTACTAAAAATACTACAGTTACTGGTAAGAACCTGTATTCTCCATGCTGTGTGATGTGACCTTGATTAAATTCTGGAAGTAAGATTAGTAATGAGATCTGGTTTGAGCATGAAATAATTCCTTGAAATATAGATACATGGTTTCAGCACTAGTATTTAACTGAGCACAGAATGTTTCATTATAGTTCTATTCTGTTGTGCTAGTGAAGTAATCCATTTGTTTTGCCTTTTGTTAAGCAAGGTTAAATTTAGTTTGGCCTTGGATAGTATATCTAATCATACAGCACAACTGTAACTGCAGCTAGCAGCCTAAAGATGGTCTCTATGGCAACGTGGCTTTTTATACCAACCTTGATACCTCTGTACTTCATTCAGTGCCATCTACCCTTTACTTTCTTAAACATCTTTACTCAGATTATATAAACTCCTGTTTCAGCATAGACCATGCTGAGGACTCTTTAAATTGTTTATCACATCTTTACTCAGGCTCAGGCTGGTTGTTTGAGAGCATCAGTGCATGGGAGAGTGGGGAAACCTGGTTCAGAAACATTCTTGAGGTTTGGCTCCCAGATTGCCAGAGCTTGTATACTTCAGGTTGCAAATGTGCAGCTCACTATGTATTGTTTGCAGATGAATGCCTTCTGCAGACCAGTTGTTTGGTAACATGTTGGCTTTCCAAGATAGTTTATCACCTTATCTTTCAAATTTTTTGTAAATGATTCTAGGACAACTGAAAACAACTGCTTTGTGATATCCTTGTTTAGATTATTATTATTTATTATTAACCTGTGTTGTGGTACTTCCTAGGGACCAGTGAGAATGTCAGGACTTCTATCGTGCTAGGCATTGAATAATCACAGAGGAAAAGGCAGTCCTTCCTTCAAAGAGCTTACAGTCTAATTGGATGGGATGGGTGGAAGGAACAATGTGGTGGCAGTAGATATGCTATTTTCATTTGTGGGCATGGGATTTAGTTGGGAGATGGAAAGACAAGAAGGGGAGAGGGGATGTTAAAGGAAGGGAGTGGAGGGGTGATAAAGCAAGGGAGGATAGAGCAAAGGCAGGTGAACTGACTCTGGGAAAAGAGTTAGAAACTCTGGGAAAGGGTAGGTGGAGGTTGGAGCAAACAGTCAATCATCGCTGGGTGAAGTGCAGTGAAAACTGTAGAAAATTCTCTATCATAACAAACAAGGAGTCCTGTGGCACTTAGACTAGCAGATTTATTTATTGTGTGAGCTTTCATGGGAGAAAATCCCACTTTATCAGATGCTTTGAAGATGGGGGAGTATACAGAATGGGGGGAAATAAATGCTGGGAGGTATAAGTCATGGGGTCAGGTCACGCTGTGACAGCAAATCAAAGCAATTGTTAAGATTCAAACACCTGGGAACAGCATGTAGAGGAAGATGAGGTTGTCACCTGTTGTAATGAGAGAAAAATCCAAAGTCCCTATTAAGCACTGAAGCAATGCAATTAAATTTGCAAATAAAATAGATCTTTGCAGCTTCTCCTTGTAGCCTTGATCTGGTATTCGTCTGTCTGAGCATCACAATTAGTAAATCGTCAGTGGAGTGATCAGGAAGATTGAAATGCTGACCCGCTAGTTTTAGAATGTTATGATTTCTGATGTCAGATTTGTGCCCATTTTTTTTTTCTCCAGAGACTCTACTGTTTGTCCAATATATAAGGCAGAGGAGCATTTCTTGTACATGATGACATGACTCATATTGGTGGATGAGCGGGTGAATGAGCCTTTGATGGAGTAGCTGGTTTTATTAGGTCCTATAATATTGTATTTTGTTCAGATATGTGGACGAAGTTGGCAGCGTGGATTATGCAGGGTTATGTGCTTGTTTTAATGGTTCTGTTGTTAGGTCTGTAGTTGCTAGTAAGTATTTGCTTAAGGTTAGGGGGCTGTCTGCAAGCCAGGAGAGGTCTGTCTCCCAAAGCTTGAGAGGTTTTAGGATCATCTTGTAGAATAGGCTGTAGATCCCTTCGAAACTTGATGATGTGCTGTAGAAGTCTAACTTGATGTTTGTAGGTGACGACCAGAGGTGGCCTTAGGCAGCTGGGGGCCCTAAGCGAAAGCCTTTTATGGGGCCCTCTCTGGGCCCCCAATGCCGCCCTCACTGGGGCTCTGGGCCCCCATTGGTACCCTGACTGCTCCCCACAGTCCCAACTCCCACGGGGGGGAGAAGCGGGGGGCCACGGACCACTAGGTCCAAAAGCTTTGCTGCCTGCCTGCCAGACTGGCCTCTCTCCAGCGGGGGCAGAGCAGCGCTCCCCAGTTGCTCCCAGCCAGCTGTGCCTCCCCAGGGGAAGGGAGGAGAGTGGCCAGTGCAGTGCTGCAGTTTGCCGGGAGTGGGGCCCCTGGAGCGGTCCTCTCCGAAGAGTTCAGCTGCTTCACCCTGGGCCACCACGGGCCTGGAAGTGGCCAGAACTCTTCGGAGCACGCTGCTCCAGGGGCCCCACTCCTGGCAAGCTGCACCGCCGCACCAGTGGCTCTGCTCCCTCCCCCTGGGTACGCACAACTGACTGGGAGTAGGCGGGGAGTGCCTCTCCGCCCCTGCTGGAGAGAAGCCGGTCTGGCAGGCCGGGGGCAAAGCTTCTGGTCCTGGTGGTCTGCCGCCCTCTGCTTCCCCACCACCTCGCCAGCACAGGGCTAAGTGAAGCAGGTGGTTGCTACTGGGCCTTCTTAGAGCTTGGGGGCCCTAGGCAACCACCTGCTTCGCTTACCCCCAAAAGCCAACTCTGGTGATGACTAGAGGCATCTTGTTGTTGTCTTTCTTGGGTTTCTCTGGTAGTAGCTGACTTCAGGGTACCTACCTGGTTCTGTCAATCTGTTTCTTCACTTCCTCAGGTAAGTACTGTAGTTTTAAGGACGCTTGATAGAGATCCTGAAGGTGTCTGTCTTTATTGGAGGGACTGGAACAAAAGTCAGTATATCTTAGGGCTTGGTTGTAGACAATGGATTGTGTGGTGTGTTTTGGATGAAAGCTCAAGGAATGTAGGTAACTATACCAATCAGTAGGTTTACAGTATAGGGTGGTTCTTATGTGTCCATCCCTAATTTGTACTGTAGTGTCTAGGAAGTCAATCTCCTGCATGGAATGCTTCAGGCTAAGTTTAATAGTGGAGCGGAAATGGTTGAAATCACTTTGGAAATCTTCAAGGGCATCCCTACTGTGGGTCCAGATGATGGTGTCATCAATGTAGTGTAAATAAAGGAGTGGCGCTTTGAGATGAGACTTGAACTAGACTAATGCGACCGTCCCTTTGGAACTCTACATCGGTATCTGAAGCCCCCCTGCTTAAGCTGCTTCCGGAGCTGCTCCTTCCAGATTGACTGTCTTGGCAGCCTGCTCTCCAGTTTTTTTCCCAAAATTACTTTGGTGTGGGGAGGGGAAAGGTAGGTGGGTCCATAGACAACGTGTGCCTCTTGTACTTCAGGAGGTGGACTCCTTCCCAGGCCCTGGCCCTGCTTTTCCACCTTCACTGAGGCTCTGCCCATGCTCCGCCCCTGCTTGGCTCCTAGCTTGCTCCTCAGCCTCCCCACTCTTGTTCCACCTCTTCCCTGCCTTGCTCTGGGTCCTCCCCTGAACTGCCCCTTCCCACTACTTGCTTCTATGCAGAGAGTGGTCTGCTCTAGTGACTCTTTCATTCTCTCACTTCCTTCCCCCATCAGTGCTTTCTTACTCTTCCATACCACCCCACCAGCTGGAGGAAGCAGAGCAGGGGGCCCAGATGACTAAGCAATTGGGAGGGGAAGGCAGAGTGGGGGCAAGAAGAGGAGGAGGCAGAGCAGGAGCTGCTATCAGCTTTGTCTGTTTAAGGAGGCTTAGCTTCCACAAGCTTCTTATACTTATGGCCCACAGGGGGGTCCCAGTATTAATTTTGTGAATTAGCAGTACCCGCCTGGTTGCTAACTTCCACACCGAAGTGTTCCCAGTAGGAAACAAACAAAAGACAGTATGGTAATATAGTATTCTTAGTATACTTCTTTTGAGTCTTTGAAGATCTGGATAGTGAAATAGTCTGTTTTCACAATTCAAGAAGATATTTTCAAGTCATGGCATTTGCAGCAAGTACAAATTGTTAAAAGAGAGAAAATGCTGCATGAGTTGTTTCAGTTTCTGGGACCTTTTGCACGTTTCTGACTCAAATACTGTCTCACTGAACATATTTATTGCATGGTTTATTCAAAACTATTCAGTGCTGATAACACAAAAGACCTGTTTTCCAAACAGTTAGGTTGGTTGACAAATGCTTTAGTATTTTGAGGCCAGAATGTGCGGTGGATGAGGTAACTTGCTGTCTGATTACTGTTGAATGGAGTCTTTCTAAACTTAGGGTAACATTGGAGGACTTTATATAAAGGCATAGAGTTCAAGGCAGAGAAAGCTATAAAAATTGTATTACCTCCCTAGGGAAACAGTTGCTGCTGCACTTTGGGCTTTCTACCAAGAGTGTTGTTTTAAATGATGATGTACTCATTACTTGGGAGCTCCCAACTCACTAGCCATTGGCAGATGCCAGCCAAGATGCTTAGCATAAGAACAGCCATACCAAGTCAGACCAATGAGCCTTCTTACCCAGTGTCTTTGTCTTCTGACAGTGGACAGTGCCAGATGTTTCAGAGGGAATGATTAGAGCTGGTGGTAATCAAATGATCCATCCTGTCAGCCATTCCCAGCCTCTGGCAAACGGCAATATCTGCCAATTCTGTTAATAGTCATTTATAGAACTATTCTCCATGAACTTATTTAGTTCTTTTTTGAATCTTGACCGTCACAACATCCTCTGGCCACTGGCTACCTGAGTATTGTGTGAAGAAATAATTCCTTTTGTTCATTTTAAACCTGCTGCCTATTAATTTCATTTGTTGACCACATAGTTTTGTGTTAGGAGGAGGAGTAAATAACACTTCCTTATTTACTTTCTCCACATCAGTCATGATTTTAGAGACCTCCTTAAAATTCCCTCCCTCCCTCCCACCCCCCATTGTCTCTTTTCTCAGTTTTATTTATCTCTGATATGGAAACTTTTGCATACCCCCAATAATTTTAGTTGACCTTTTCCAATTCCGGTATATCTTTTTTTGAGATCTGCATGCATTATTCAAGATGTGGGCATACCGTGGATTTATAAAGAAGGAATATGATATTCTTCTGTCTTATTGTCTACCTCTTTTCCTAATGTTTCCCAACATTCTCTTAGCTTTTTACTGCTGCTGCACATTGAGAGAATGTTTTCAGAGAAGTCTCCACAGTATCTCCAAAATCTTTCTTAACTGGGAACAGCTAATTTAGATGCCATCATTTTATATATATATATATATATATATATATATATATATATATATATATAT